>JAXLNO010001558.1:0-66839 GCA_038087875.1 Malacoraja senta | reverse complement strand
TGTGGGCGCGAGTTGAAGTGCTGGTCCACCGGCACATATTATGTGCATCACGGAGCAACCCGTCGATGAAAGAGAGCACTTCGCTGTCTGGGCGCATCAGAAGAGCGGGCATCTAGGGGTGGATGGGGCTAGGAAAGGGGCTGAAGCACGAGAGGTGGCACTAACGCATGATGAAGCGAAAACGGTGGTGACTAACTGCAAGGTTTGCCAACGCATAAACCCCCGAGGATGCCTAATAGGTCCATGAGGTCAAATTAGGCGTGGCACCGGGGCGGCCAAATTTGGCAGATTGATTATACCGGGCCACAACCACTATAAAATAAGAATAGATATGTCTTAACCATGGTGGATCCTATTGAGGAATATTGATGGTGCACCCCTGCAGCCACGCCGATCAGGACAGCACAGTAAAAGGATTGCAGCAACTGTCCTCTGTGTATAGCATCCCATGGGAAATACAGTCGGTCAACGGCTCCCACTTTGCGGGATCCCGTGTCCAGGAATGTGCTGTGGAATCTGGCATTGTATGGGTTTTCCACATCCCGTACTACCCACAGGCTGCCGGACTTATTTAACGCATGAATGGACGACTGAAGCAGCCAATCAAGTTGCTGACAGCGCTGCGCGACCTCCAGTGGTGGTTGGGAGTCCTGCAACCAGCCGTGAGCAAACTGAACTCACGGCTCTTGAGCCAATGAGGATCACCTATGTCGCGGCACTTGGCAGTGTCGGACCCTCCAAAGACTCAGGAAGTGGAATTGGTGGAGGAAGAATCAGGAAAGGGCTGGGTACAATATTCAAAAATGCCGCCGGAAAAAGGGGGAGATTGTGGCGCGCGGACCGGGTAATAGGCGATAGCTAGCGTTGCCGGGGGAACAGCGGATGGTATGTTTAAACACCCAGAGCCCAACTAAAAGAGAGAGGGTGTGCTTCCCCCCCCCCCCCATTACAAGGCAACAACTGACCGATACGCTGTAGGCCCACGTGCTCATGGAGGAGTATCACCAGGTACCAGTGGAACACCCACGACCCAAGTACCTTGGACCCAAGGACATCGGCCCATCACTATTGTATTGGGCGGTGTGATTGTCGGGAATGACATGGGTGAATTAGTGTTGGTTTACTGTTGCTTGCCTGCTTGTGGTGTTCGGAGGGAATGTGGACACCTCGGCCTCCATTCATGAATCTCCTGTTCCAAACTCGTTTCTCAACCTCAGCTATAAACTCGCCAACGGCTCAATGTCTCAGCGTGCTGGGTGTGTACACGCATCCAGTACCACAGTGGGGACATCCATTGTGGGCAGCCCCCTTAAATCATAGCGAACAATTGTCCGCATGGTCTTTTTGTAGCGAGACCAGGAGTGGTGCGGCTAAGAACTGCCACCAAACCACCCTTGATTGCCATTGTCTCTGCTTTGACGGGTTGTACATTCCGCCACTCAACGACTTTCGGGTGGTAAGGAAGCTCCACTTCCGCCTAACTGGGGCCGACGAGTCCAGCAATAGTTCCTGCCATTGTAACTTTGAGGGGTCGGGCCCTTCCCTGGGTAATTGTACCCGTACGACATACACCTGGCGGCTCCTTCACGCCCGTTTAATGGAACCTACTGGGTGTGTGGCCTGTGGGCTTACTGCTGGCTCCCGGGAATGCGCGGGTGTAATTCGGGACATGGGAGAGACCAATGTCCTGGACGGGCTGCTGTTACCTGGCATATGTGGCACCACACCTGAGACACTTGCCATCCGTACCCTCATACCCCCGGCAATGACATGTAAAACGGGCTATTACGGAGGCAGAGTGGGTTCTGTGCTATTGCATTTCCCTCCTATGGTACAGCGAAGCTGGCACGGGAAAGGATTAACATGGCTTCAGCCATGGAAGAAATAGCCAATGAGACGGCAGACACCCTGAGTGGGGTAAAAGAGATCATCACAGAGCGCTGTACTTATTTTCCAGGTGAATCCGGGAACATCAACAACCTCGCTGACCACATCCAGGAAGCCGTGGATACGATTGGAAGGGTCGGAGAACAGTACCACGACTACAACCTCCCGGGAGGACAGTGGTCTTTCGGGATGTTTGGAGGATGGTGGACAACAGTGGTGCATTGAAAACTGACCATTGGGACAATCTTGTTGGCCATAATATGACTGCGTTGAGTGTGTGGATTGGCATGACGGCCGCGTGGCCTTTACTACAGCCTGTGGGCCGGATGTGGCGGTAAGCAGCCTGTTCCGTAGGAGGGGGGAGTGGGGGAGGGGGGGAGGGACGTTATGCGAGAATTTTGGCCGAACAGTCTGTGATCCAATAGCGCTGTGGCCATAACGCTATGTTTAAAGCCCATTTTTTTGTCGCAAAAAATAATTTATTTAATTTCAACACGAGACAAAAACCCAAAAAACAAAACCGTGGTGACATACTCACCATCATGTTACAAAATCATCAAACAACTATTTAACAAATATTCTATTAACTATTACACAACCCCGGTAAAGGGGCAAGCATCTGGCTCGGGCGAAACCCCATCCCGCCTTGCGCCGTGACTCGCGGATGGCCAGCTTGGCCATGGTTAAACCCCATAGCCCTGTGGTTAAAGCGCTTCGTTTAAAACCCCACGCATTCTGACAGCGCTCTGTTTCAACCTTTCGCGTCAAGTCTGCAGCGCTGTGTGCATTGCTTTACGCCGCAAATCTGCAGCTGATAGCACGTTGTTTCCGGTGGGGGGGGGGGGCATGCGGTTCTGTAGGCCTACGATGCGAATACTACAGCTGATAGTTCTGTGATGACCTATTTTACACCACTCAGGGTGTCTGCCGTCCCATTGGCTATTTCTTCCATGGCTGAAGCCATGTTAATTATTTCCCGTGCCAGCTTCGCAATACCATAGGAGGGAAATGCAATAGCACAGAACCACACGGTCTCAGTAATAGCCCGTTTTACATGCCTTTTGGTTGTAATTTGAATTTGGGAGCAGCGCTATTGACGACTGGTTTCTGCCTGTATAAAGGCAGTCGCCGGGAAGCCATAAGGTCGTTATTGACGAGAGGGGTTCACTGACGGGCTGGGTTGCGATCAGCGCCGCGGACGGAGGCAGAGAGAGGGGGAGTGTGCTGCTGTAAGACGGACCCGGCGCATACCGAGATAAGTATTGTTTTTGTTCTAACTCCTGCCAATAAACCTGATTTGTAACTGACCGGACGAGTGTGCCTTCTTTTATTGTTCTACTAGTCAGATCCTTGAACGTGTTCACTTGTAAAAGCTCCCTATTTGGAAAATAATCTCCGCCTTTATTCCTACCACCAAAATGAATGACTCCACATTTTGCTACACTATATTCCATCTGCCACTTCTCTGCCCACTCTCCCAACCTGTGCAGGTCCTTCTGCAGAGTCCCTGCTTTCTCTATATTACCTGCCCCCTCCACCTATTTTCGCATTAACCACAAACTTGGCCACAACGCCTTCATTTTCCTCGTCCAAATCATTGTAATACAACGTGAAGTAGCGGCCCTAGTACCGACCCTTGCGGAACTCCACTAGTCACTGGCAGCCAACCAGATACAGCCCCATTTATTGCCACTCTCTGCCTTCTGTCATCCAGCCAACCTGCCATCCATGCTATTATCTGCCCTTTGATACCATGGGCTCTCATCTTCCACAGCAGTCTCAGGTGTAGCAACTTATCAAAGACTTTCTGATAATCTAGGTAAAAAACATTTACTGATTGTCTTTTGTCCTGCTATTTCCTTCTTCAAAGAATTCCAGCAAATTTGTCACATGCTGACTTCGGGCTATTTGATCATGAACTAGGTACTCTGGAACCTCATCCTTTATATGGATTCAAAAATCTTACCAACCACTGAAGTCAGACTAACCGGCCGATAGTTCCCACTATTCTGATTTGCTCCCTTCTTGTGCAGCGGGGTAATATCCGCAATTTTCCAATCATCTGGAACCACTCCTGGCTCCAGCGATTCTTGAAATATCACTATCAATGCCTCCACAATCGTTAAAGCCACCTCTTTCAGAACCTTAGGGTGCAGTCCATCTGGTCCAGTTTACACCCACCTTCAGCCATTTCAGCTTCCCAAGCACCACCTCCACAGTAATAGCCAGGCCACCGACTTCCTCCCCCTGACTCCCATGAATATCAAGCACGTTTCAGATGTTTTCCACTGGGGAGACTGCGAAAATGTTATTCAACTCCTCTGCCATTTCTTTATTCCCCATTATCACTTTTCCTACATAATTCCCCAGCGGTTCAACGTGCACTCTTGCCTCTTTCTTACACTTTATATAACTGAAGAAACTATCCTATTTTATATTATTGGCTAGCTTACCGTCGTATTTCATCTTTTCTCCCTGTATTGCCTTTAGAGTTAGCTTCTATTGTTCTTGAAAAGCTATCCAATCCTCGGGCTTCCGGCTAATCATTGCTATGTTATACACCTTCTCTTTTAGAAGGTGTATAACATAGCAAATTCGACCCGCCGATTGCGACGTGGTTAAAACGCAATGTCGCAATCGGCGGGTCGAATTTGCTGCCTGCGGCCGGAAATCTGGATCTCCGGTCCACAGAGTTCAGGCGGATGCATCCCCATAGCTGACTTCCGAGGCCTAATTTGCGGGCCCGTATTTCGGCTCCGCGGCGGATAAGGATCGCCATTCGATCGGCGCGGCAATCGGCGGGTCGAATCTGCCTCATGCAGTCGGGTGTCAGGAACTCCGGCCCGAGTGGATCCATCCCCATAGAAGATATCGGAGGCCGAATCTGTGGGCTTGTATCTCGGCTCCGCAGCGGCGTCGGCTGGACGTCCCGGAACGCATCAAATCGTCGCGGCAGTCCGCTGTGGAGATCGAGATCGCCGGGCATCTCACAGCCTACCGGGATTTCAGGAGGTTCCCGCAAGCGGTACATGCACTCGGTCATGTCACCAGTTGAAGATTCTCGGCCCGATCGGGGGCCACCGACTCTTCTGGTGTTTCCAAACCCCGTGCAGCGCCCACCGAGCTCCCCGCCGAAACCCCGTGCTGAAAACAGAATGTTGGAACCGGCGGGTCGAATCTGCCGCCTGCAGCCAGGGTTCTGGATCTCCGGCCCGGCCAGTCCAGCTGCATCCATCCCCATAGCCGACTTACAAGGCCGAATTTTCGGGCCTGTATCGCAGCTGCAAGGCGGCTTGGGCTCGCCGTTTCGGCGCTCATCGAGTCAACGCGGAAGTCCGCGTTGGAGAGCCGGGTCGCCGGGTACCCCCGGATTTACCGCGATTTCGGCAGATTTCCCGGCAGCGGTAATCACGCGACTGATCAACGGTGGAGGAATCGCCGCACGCTCGAGGGGCAGACGACTCTTCCTGTGTCTCCGAACATCGTGCTGTACCCGCCGAGCTTCCCGCCGAAGCCCCGTGCTGCAAACGCAATTTTGCAATCAACGGGACGAATCTGCCGCCTGCATCCAGAACTCTGAAACTCCAGCCCGCCCAGAACGTGTGGATCCATCCCCATAGAAGACTTCCGAGGCAATAGACAATAGACAATAGGCGCGGGAGTAGGCTATTCGGCCCTTCGAGTCCGCACCGCCATTCAATATGATCATGGCTGATCATCCACAATCAGTGGATGTAGTATATCTAGACTTTCAGAAAGCCTTTGATAAGGTCCCGCACGGGAGACTGGTGAATAAAATTAAAGCACATGGTATTGGGGGTAAGGTGTTGACGTGGATAGACATTTGGTTGGCAGACAGGAAGCAAAGATTAGGATTGAACGGGTCCTTTTCGGAATGGCAGGCAGTGGCGAGTGGAGTGCCACAAGGCTCGGTGTTGGGGTCGCAACTGTTTACCATATATATTAATGATATCGAAGAGGGAATTAGGAGCAACACTAGCAAGTTTGCGGATGACACAAAGCTGGGTGGCAGTGTGAACTGTGAAGAGGATGTTCAGTATAGTAGAGGAGTTCTTCTGCAGTTGTATAGGGCTCTGGTAAGACCACATCTGGAGTATTGCGTACAGTTTTGGTCGCATAATTTGAGGAAGGACATCCTTGTGATTGAGGCAGTGCAGAGTAGGTTCACGAGATTGATCCCTGGGATAGCGGGACTGTCATATGAGGAAAGATTCAAAAGACTAGGCTTCTATTCACTGGAGTTTAGAAGGATGAGGGGTTATCTTATAGAAACATATAAAATTATAAAAGGACTGGACAAGCTAGATGTACAAAAAATGTTCCCAATGTTGGGCAAATCCAGAACCAGGATCCACAGTCTTAGAATAAAGGGGAGGCGATTTAAGACTGAGGTGAGAAAAAACGTTTTCACCCAGAGAGTTGTGAACTTGTGGAATTCCCTGCCACAGATGGCAGTGGAGGCCAAATCACTGGATGGATTTAAGAGAGAGTTAGATAGAGCTCTAGGGGCTAGTGGAATCAAGGGATATGGGGAGAAGGCAGGCACAGGTTGGGGACGATCAGCCATGATCGCAATGAATGGCGCTGTTGGCTCGAAAGGCCGAATGGTGTCTCCTCCTGCACCTATATCGATGTTTCTATGTTTCAAGTACCCCGTTCCTGCTTTCTCCCCATATCCCCTGATACTGCTATCTTTAAGAGATCTATCTAACTCTCTCTTGAAAGTATCCAGAGAACCGGCCTCCACCGCATTCTGTGGCAGAGAATGCCACAGACTCAACTCTCTGTGTGAAAATGTGTTTCCTCATCTCCGTTCTAAATGGCTTACCCCTTATTCTTAAACTGTGGCCCTTGGTTCTGGACTCCCCCCCCCCCCACCCCCAACATCGGGAACATGTTTCCTGCCTCTATCGGGTCCAAACCCTTAATAATTAAATAAGTTTCAATAAGATCCCCTTAAATCCTTCTAAATTCCTTGGTATACAAGCCCCGCCGCACCATTCTATCAGCATATGACAGTCCCGCTATCCCGAGAATTAACTTTGTGAACCTACGCTGCACTCCCTCAATAGCAAGAATGTCCTTCCTCCAATTTGGAGACCAAAACTGCACACAATACTCCAGGTGTGGTCTCACTAGCACCCTGTACAACCGCTGAAGGACCTCTTTGCTCCTACACTCAACTCCTCTTGTTATGAAGGCCAATATGCCATTCGCTTTCCTCATTGCCTGCTGTACCTGCATGCTTGCTTTTATTGGCTGATGAACAAGGACCCCCCAGATCCAGTTGTACTTCCCCTTTTCCCAACTTGAGACAATTTAGATAATAATCTGCTTACCTGTTGTTGCTACCAAAGTGGATAACCTCACATTTTACTTCGGAGTCACGCGAGTGATTCCGTGAAGAGGTCCCGCCAGTGCGCATGCGCGTCATTACGTCAGCCGCATTGGCGCACGGAGGCTGTGACGAGCAGAGCTCCTCCAGTGGTAAGTATTTTCAACTCCAAGGTAAGTGAAAAAACTTTGTTGGAGTTTCCGGTCCGTTTGCTGTGGTGCTCTGTTGGGCAGATTTCCGCAGGCGTCATGGACATGATGGGCAAGGGGAAGAGGCGAGCCACGAAACCGGTAGACAGCCGCGGGAGTGCGGTATGTGAAGGGCTGCCTCATACCCCTATACAGTCGCCGGCTGGGAGCGTGGAGACTGTGGACTTGGGTTTAAAAACAACGGAGCCAGCGCCAGTCGGGCGCAAGGCAACGCACAAGTCCGTCAGGCCCACGGAGGAGTCGGGTCGGGAGGATTCGCCTCCGGGGCTGGATACCGCGTTTGAGCGGATATCCCAAATGGAGAGCCTGTTACACAGGTTGCTTGAACAAGGCACATTCAGGGAGGAGTGGAGTCAGAGCCAGGCTGGAGAAGCCAGGTCAGCAGCGCCTAGTAAAGGGCTGCTTGAAAGCACCCTCATTGATGAGGCGCGTGCACTGGGTCAGCAGAGTTCTGACCCCGACTCGGACGGTGAGGCCGATTCAAGCCGGAGAGCCACTGGGACAAGAGCTGGCCTCCACGATCAACTATTTGTTCATCCATCAGCTCCAGCAGCTTACGATGGACGAAACTGCCAAAAGCACGAGACCCCGAGTAACTGCGTGCTACAAAAAGCACCAGCAGTAAACCAGGTCATATGGGGTCAGATGGGCGTGGGCATGCGAGCCCAAGAAATAAAATTGCAGAGAATTTTGAAGCTGCTGGGTTCAGGAATAACGGCGTTTGGAAGAACGATTGATGGAGGGCAGGTGAAAGAGTTGCATCAAGAGGTACTGGGATTGCTATGTAGCGCCTACTTCGAGATCAATTGTCTCAGGAAGGATGCCATTCGGCCCTCCATCAACCCCAAGTTTTCAGCACTCTGTAAGCCCAGCAACGTGCAGCCACCCAACTTACTCTTCGGAGAAGACCTCGCGAAACGGGTAAAATAGTTGGATGACGAGGCAAAAACGGCAGGGTTGATCAAGACACCGATGGTCGGCAAATCTGTGAAGAGGAGGTATCCGTACAGACGACATACAGATCCTGGGCCTACACCAGGACCAAGTCGGCCGTCGACTCAGGTGCGCAGTTGGCGCCCTGCAGCGGGAACACGGACAAGTGTGGAGTTTCCCGCCATGAACCAGGGACCACAGGTCACTCAGGTTACCAAGGAGGTAGGTGGGCCTTAGTCTAACATCGGTAGTGGGGAAACTGCTAGAGTCAGTTATTAAAGATGGGATAGCAGCACATTTGGAAAGTGGTGAAATCATTGGACAAAGTCAGCATGGATTTACGAAAGGTAAATCATGTCTGACGAATCTTATAGAATTTTTCGAGGATGTAACTAGTAGCGTGGATAGGGGAGAACCAGTGGATGTGGTGTATCTGGACTTCCGGAAGGCTTTCGACAAGGTCCCACATAAGAGATTAGTATACAAACTTAAAGCACATGGCATTGGGGGTTCAGTATTGATGTGGATAGAGAACTGGCTGGCAAACAGGAACCAAAGAGTAGGAGTAAACGGGTCCTTTTCACAATGGCAGGCAGTGACTAGTGGGGTACCGCAAGGCTCAGTGCTGGGACCCCAGCTATTTACAATATATATTAATGACCTGGATGAGGGAATTGAAGGCAATATCTCCAAGTTTGCGGATGACACTAAGCTGGGGGGCAGTGTTAGCTGTGAGGAGGATGCTAGGAGACTGCAAGGTGACTTGGATAGGCTGGGTGAGTGGGCAAATGTTTGGCAGATGCAGTATAATGTGGATAAATGTGAGGTTATCCATTTTGGTGGCAAAAACAGGAAAGCAGACTATTTTCTAAATGGTGGCCGACTAGGAAAAGGGGAGATGCAGCGAGACCTGGGTGTCATGGTACACCAGTCATTGAAAGTAGGCATGCAGGTGCAGCAGGCAGTGAAGAAAGCGAATGGTATGTTAGCTTTCATAGCAAAAGGATTTGAGTATAGGAGCAGGGAGGTTCTACTGCAGTTGTACAGGGTCTTGGTGAGACCACACCTGGAGTATTGCGTACAGTTTTGGTCTCCAAATCTGAGGAAGGACATTATTGCCATAGAGGGAGTGCAGAGAAGGTTCACCAGACTGATTCCTGGGATGTCAGGACTGTCTTATGAAGAAAGACTGGATAGACTTGGTTTATACTCTCTAGAATTTAGGAGATTGAGAGGGGATCTTATAGAAACTTACAAAATTCTTAAGGGGTTGGACAGGCTAGATGCAGGAAGATTGCTCCCGATGTTGGGTAAGTCCAGGACAAGGGGTCACAGCTTAAGGATAAGGGGGAAATCCTTTAAAACCGAGATGAGAAGAACTTTTTTCACACAGAGAGTGGTGAATCTCTGGAACTCTCTGCCACAGAGGGTAGTCGAGGCCAGTTCATTGGCTATATTTAAGAGGGAGCTAGATGTGGCCCTTGTGGCTAAAGGGATCAGAGGGTATGGAGAGAAGGCAGGTACGGGATACTGAGTTGGATGATCAGCCATGATCATATTGAATGGCGGTGCAGGCTCGAAGGGCCGAATGGCCTACTCCTGCACCTAATTTCTATGTTTCTAAGTGTGGAGTTTCCCGCCATGAACCAGGGACCACAGGTCACTCAGGTTACCAAGGAGGTAGGTGGGCCTGGTTCTCATGGGAACATATTAAAGACAAAACAGCCGAAGGTTGGGGGCAGATTACATTTGTTCTATAAGAATTGGAAACAAATTACTTCAGATCCATTTATTCTGAGTTTTATTCAAGGGTTTCGAATTGAGTTCGATCCAAATGGTGATTTGCCCTCCAGCATGTTCCTAGTAGAACACTCCATTTTTCACAAAAATAAGTCATGGAGGTTCAGGTTGAACTTGACAATTTGTGTAATAAAGGAGTAATTGAAAGGTCGGTTTATCAAGCCCCCAATTTGTATGATATAAATTTTTATTAGAAGCAAACATATTACAATGTAGAGTAACATATTATAATAGAAGAAAAAACTTTTCATATACATCAATCACTCATACATTATTAAATTTGTCAATTGTCAGTTAATTCTGCTTCTAGTGTTTTTTTTTAATATAGATAGAAAAAGAAAAATAGAGAGAAAGAAGAAAGAAGAGAGAGAAAGAAGAATTACAATATCAAAAAAGAAAAAGAGGTGGAATGAATAACTTATAATACGTCATAGGAGATAAGTTCGTAGGTTATGAAATATAGTTACATCTAATCCTGAGTTCAAGCTTCAGGGGCTTTCGCGCTGGGCCACTCTATCCCTTCAAATGGGCAATGAATGGAGCCCATATTTTAACAAAAAGTTCTTGCTTGTCCATTAATACAAGTCTAATTCTTTCTAGATGTAGGGTCTCCGACATTTCCACAATCCACATTTTAATTGTGGGGGTTGTAGGGCCTTTCCAGAATTTTAATATTAATTTTTTCCCTGTTATTATACTGTAGTCAAGGAAGTTTCTTTGGCTTGTTGTGAGTGTTAAACTTTGTTCTGATATCCCAAGTATTATTAATTTTGAGTCTGGAGCCAATTTGGTATTAACAACTTCAGAGATTATTTGAAAAATATCAGTCCAGTAATTTTTAATTTTTATACAATTTGCAAAGGTATGTGTTAAATTGGCCTCTAGGTGCAGGCATTTATCACATATAGGAGAAATATGTGGGAAAATTCTATTTAGTTTTATTTTGGAATAATGTAATCTGTGTAAGACTTTAAATTGTAATAAAGCATGTCTGGCATTTAACGAACATTGATGTATATGTTGTAAACTTTCGTCCCAAATATCTTTCGTAATAGGATAACCTAACTCATTTTCCCATTTATGTCTATATAGTTCCATCGGTGGTTCCTCATTATTTAGGAGAATGTTATAAATATAAGCTATTAATTTTTCAGTGTTAGGATGCTTATTCAAACATTCATCAAGAATTTCTGGTTCCCTAGTCCTATAAACTTGTGTATTGGATTTAACATAATCTCTAATTTGTAAATATCTGAAAAAGTTATTTGAGTGTAGTCCATGATTCTGTTGTAACACTTGAAATGACAGAAAGATGCCTTCCCTATAAAGATGTCCAATCCTTTTAATTCCATGATTTTTCCATTGTATAAAACCTCTGTCCAATATGGATGGCTTGAATAGAGGATTATTTACAATGGGAAGACATAGTGGTATATTATTCAGTTTTAAAGCCTCTTTTAATTGTTTCCAAATTCGTATTCCACTATGTATTATAGGGTTTTCCTTATAGGTTTTTTAATGCAATTTTGTGGTAGCAAATATAAGCGAACCTATTTCAAAAGGTAAACAGTCTTCCTTTTCCATCCTTAACCATTCTGGTTGTTGGTCCATTTCTTCCAGCCAGAAATTTATGTTTTTAATATGGACTGCCCAAAAATAAAATAAGAAATTTGGCAAGGCCAAACCTCCGTTGCTCTTTGACTTACATAAATGTTTTTTACTTATTCTATGATTCTTATAATCCCAAATAAAGCTTGTAACAATGGAGTCGACTTTTTTGAAAAAGTTTTTTGGAATATATATCGGAATTAATTGAAATAAATATAGTAGTTGCGGTAAGAAAATCATTTTTATAGCATTAATTCTACCAAGCATTGAAATAGGAAGTGTTTTCCAGTACTGAATATGTTTGTGTAATTTATTAAGTAAGGATGGAAAATTTTGTTTAAATAAAGAGGTATATGTCTTAGTTACATAGATTCCTAAATATTTAAGTTTATCTTTAACTATTTTAAAAGGGGATTGTTGTATTGTATTTAAGTTGAATTTTGTTATTGGCATAATTTCACTTTTATTCCAATTAATCCTATATCCTGAGAACTGACCAAATTGTGTTATTAGATTTAATAGATTTGGAATACTAGTTTCTAACTTTGTAATATATATTAATACATCATCTGCATATAAGGAAATTTTATTCCTTGTATCTCTAGTGTTGTATCCATGTATTCCTGGATGGTTTCTAACGCTTTCTGCTAATGGTTCAATTGCAAGAGCAAATAATAGTGGGGATAGTGAACATCCTTGTCTACAACCTCTAGAAAGATTAAATTTGGCTGATAACATTTGATTTGTTAATATTCTAGCTGTTGGATTAGAGTATAACAATTTAACCCATGTACAGTACTTCTCTCCCAATTGAAATTTTTTCATTACCGAAAATAAATATGTCCATTCTACCTGGTCAAATGCCTTTTCAGCATCTAACGAAATAATTGCTAGATCTGCATTTGGAATTCTATTTGTATATATAATATTGAATAGTCTTCTCAAATTATAAAATGAGTAACGTTTTGGAATAAAACCTGTTTGGTCCGGGTGTATTAATTTGTTAATCACTAAGCTCAATCTATGAGATAGGATTTTGGTTAATATTTTCTGATCAGTATTTAAGAGAGCTATTGTTCTATATGAACCTGGGTCTTCAGGGTCCTTACCCGGTTTCGGTATAAGTATGATTGTAGATTCATATTGAGTTTCTGGAAGTTTCTGTTGAGTATAAGCTTGTTTGTAAAGTCTCTGTAGACGTGGAGAAATCAGATCGTAATTTTTAAAATAAAATTCAGAGCTTAGAGCATCAGGACCTTTCCATTTTTTAAAGATCTAATTGACTCCTCGATGTCTTTTACCGTAATTTCTACATCTAGTGATTCTCTCTCTTTCTGATCTAGACCTGTAAGATTACATTTCTGTAGAAATGTTTCCATTCCTTCTGGTTGTTCTGTTGTTTTAGATGAATACAATTTTTGATAATATTGTAAAAATCTATCATTAATATCTTTAGGTAGTGTTAATGTTTCTCCCTTATCTGATCTAATTTTGTGAATTGTTTTTTCCCCGTCCTGTTTACGAAGTTGACGCGGCAATAGTTTTTGTGGTTTATCTCCAAATTCAAAATGTAATTGTTTTGTACGTTGATATAGTTTTATTACTTGGTCTGAGTATATCTTGTTTAACTTATATTTCAGTACTGCAATTTTATTGTGTTTTACCATTGATGGTGCTATTGCATTTTCTATGTCTAATTGCCTTATTTCCGTTTCCAAAGACTGTTGTTTGGCCCTATTCTCTTTATTATTAAATGATTGGGAGGAGATTAATGCTCCTCGCACAAATGCTTTAAATGTTTCCCAAAGAAGGGAGGCGGAGATTCCAGGGCTGTCATTAGCCTCGAAAAACATATTAATCTGTTTTACGAGGTATTCATTACATAGCTTTTCTTTAAAGATTTGGGGGTTAAGTCTCCATTGTGTCTTTGTCTCGGCCATTCCATTTAGTTTAATCATAAATGTTAGTGGAGCATGGTCCGATATTATAATATTATGATATTGCGAATTATAGGTAAATGGGATAAGTTAAGAGTCTACTAAGAAATAGTCGATCATTGAGTAAGTTTTATGCACGGGTGAGTAGAATGAGTATTCTCGACCAGATGGGTTTTCAATTCTCCAAACATCCTTAATGTTGGTAGTATTAATATATGAATTTAGGAATTCACTTGACTGAGATTTTAATTTTCTTTGACTTGATGATCTATCCAAGTAAGCATCCAGTGTACAATTTAAGTCTCCACCGATAATTAAATTATGTTGTGTACATTCCGGGATAATGTTAAGTATTCTCTTAAAGAACAGGGGGCTATCAAAATTTGGTCCATATACATTAAGGAGAGTCACTTCTTTTGAGCATAACTCCCCTACTAATACAATATATCTGCCTTCAATATCTGCCTTCAATATCTTCTGTCGTTGATATATGTTTAAAGGGTATACCTTTACGAATTAATATTGCAACCCCTCTAGATTTATGTGTAAATGAAGAATGATACGTTTTAGCAATCCATTTGGCTTTCAATCTATGTTGTGCTTCCTTTTTAAGATGTGTTTCCTGGAGAAATATTACATCTGCTTTAAGTGATTTTAAATAGGCTAATACTTTACCTCTCTTGATTGGTTCATTAATTCCCTTAACATTCCAGCTACAAAATTTAATTCCTTCACCCTCAATTTTCATATTAACGTCTTGCATCTTGTGATTAAAGTGGTCTATGTTGGAGCAGCTGGATCAGCGCACTAAACCCTACCTTATACTTGAACCTCAGGTAGATGAATTCTAAGTCTCGTCGGTTTTTCATCCGGACATATCTCCCTAAATAAAACATATAATTCCATTCCAAATACAAAATATAATATAACATAAGATAGAAAATGTAATAAAATGTTGTATTAGTAACGTGTAAAAAATAGAAAAAGAAGAAAACTACAACTATGATTAGTGCAGTTAGTGATAGCCACCATCTATGGCTAAACCTATGACCAGTGATGGCTAAACATCTAAAGACTTCCGTAGCTTTTGTTAAAAAAAAATATATTACTAGCTCCGTACTTTCCTTAAAAGAAAAGTTTCAATTACAATGAAAACAATTTATGGGGGGGGAGGGAAACAATAGTTTTATTCCATAATTGAAGTATTTGTTAGTCTCCAATTAAAATGTTAATATCATATAGCAAGCTAAAAATATTTTTCCTCTTTTTTTTCTTAATTAAAAAAAAAAAGGGGGAAGACACTGTTAAAGAGTAATCAAAAAACATTATTAAAGAGTAATCAAAAAACATTGTTAAAGAGTAATCAAAGTCCAAAATATCCAAATATCCAAAATAGCAAGGAAAAAACTTCCTATATTTTATTAATTAATTATTTGGATCACACTTTACTTATATTTCATACTTTTAATCAATTCTAAGTTGGTCCAGTTAACAATAATTAGTATTGATTAGTATTCGTGATTAGAATTAATTGTTAGAAATTAGTACTAAAATATAAATTTTATGTATCAGTAGCGAGATAATTGCCCAATTCTTCCCGCAGATCTTGGACAAAATCTGCAAGAAGAATGGGGACAGTTCTTAAAAATTCTAGTTTAAAGTTCCATCTCTTCTCTGCAGGATAACAGTTTCCACTGTCTTCAGGTGAATGTTGGGTGTAGAATATTATTCAATCTTCGGTCTTATTCACGATGCTCTGGGCAAATTCAAGTGCCTCTGTATGCTTGACGAAGAAATGTCCCTTCTTCTCATAGGTCACTCTTAATGTTGCGGGATATAACAGTCCATATCTCAGATTGTTTATATTCTTAAGTATTCTTCTTGTTTCTGTAAACAGCGCTCTCTTCTTGGCGACTTCCACAGGATAATCTCTAAATATGCTTATCTTGTCTCCTTCAAATGCGAGGTTTCTGCTTTGAACAATTATCTTCATCATATCATCCAAAACATGGTCATATTGCACCTTCACTATCAGTTGTCTTGAGGGGGCGCCCACCCCTGGGCGACGTCTTGATACTCTGTGCGCTCGGGCAATTAACGGTGCTTGATCCAGATTCAAGACTTTTTTCAGCAGATCTGCAGCAAATTCGCGAGGGTCACGATTCCCCTCTCTGCCTTCCTGGACGCCTACGATTCTTAAATTCTGACGTCTCTGTCGTCCCTCCAAGTCAATACATTTTTCAGTTATTTGATGTAATAACTTCGATAGGCGTTTGTTCTCGGCAATAAGTTTTTTTGTTGTTTCGGTGCTTGTCTCAGCAATTTCCTCCAATTCCTTTACAGCCTCGTGGTGTTGATTTAAAGTCTGGAGGATCGGCTCCAACTTAGCATCAAATCTGGATTCCATCGAATTCAGTTTATCATATACTTCTTCAGTATTTTGATGCATATTTTCTTCCATGGTTAATTTCCAGTCTTCCAGAACTTCATGCACAGAAGCTGTAACCTCATCTTTAATTTGTTCTTTAATTTCATCTTTTAAAGATTTCAGCTCCTGTTTAAGATTTTTAAATTCTGTCATTATATTAGAGATTTCCTGTGTCAGGAAGGTTCTTAATTCTTCCACATCTGTTTTTTTCTTCCTTGAGATATCTTCTTGGGATGCTGTTAAAACTGAGCCCGAGGCTTCAGTTGGGCCTGCCTCTTTTCCCTTACCGGTTTTTCTCGTCTTGGGGGGATATGTTGAATCGACATGCTGCCGGTGTCGCGCGCCTGATGACGTCACGGACCTGTTGCAAACACTCGGTGCCGTTTTCTAGAGGTAGGTCCCGTCTTTTTCCCCCGTTTTCAACGTTTTTTTCCCGGAGCTAGTCGGCGCGAGTCAGTCCTACTCCATAGCGCCACCGGAAGAGCCAAGCCCCCAATTTGTATCTAATATTTTTCCCCGACCTAAAAAGGACGGAGGATGTAGAATTATTTTGGGTCTGACAAGTCTTTATCCTTTTGTAAAGTATAGACACTTCAAAATGGAAACATTTGTGACTGCCAAACAATTTTTCCAGAGCATGTTATATGGCAACTATAGATCTGAAAGATGCGTATTACTCAGTGTCTGTTCATTTGAAAGATAGAACTTTGGCTCCTAGAATATTCACTAAATTGTTAAAGCCAATACTGGGGCTACTTAGAGTCCAGGGTCATATGGTGATGGTTTAACTGGATGGTATCCTAATTATAGGACGAACAACAGAATTAGCTGAGTCATCTGTGGAAGTTGTTAAATCCACTTTTTCAAAGTTTGGGTTTTTAAATTCATCCAGAGAAATCAAGATTAACATCACTTACAACAATTGATTATTTGGGTTTCACAATTGATTCAATTCATATGGTAGTAACTTTGCCCAAGGAAAAAAGGGTGGAGCTAATTGACGGTTTCATTAACCTGTTGAATGAGCAACGACCTTCAATTAGACAGGTGGCCAGCTTGCTGGGAAAATTAGTGGCAGCTTTTCCGGCAGTGCAATATGGGCCATTGCACTATCAGCAGCTAGAAAAGGCCAAAGGAATAGGCACTGAGGATGCATTGCGGCCAATTTGAAGGCCCATGCTGTTAATAACAAACGCTGCTTCTGACTTGCAGTGGTGGATTCAACATGTCTCCAGTAGTTCCAGCAAAGTATTGATTGGACACCCTTCCGTGATCTTACAGACTGATGTCAGTGCCCTAGAAGGGTGCCACTGATATGACATCCAGCTGCGGAGGCAGATGGAACATGGAAGAGGCGTTGTTTCTGCAGACATGGGGATTCAACTATTTAGAGCTGTTGGGAGGTTTTTATGGGCTTAAAGGTTATTGTTCTAACACAATTAACCTGCATGTTCACCTTCAAATTGTCAATACTACAGCAGTAGCATATATTAATCACAAGGGTGGAATCAAGTCGGTGTCTTGTGACAGATTGGCTAATCGAATCTGGACTTGGTGTATTGCCGAAATATTTGGATTTCAGCTATATATCTACCAGGTAGATTCAATATAGTAGCAGACACCGGGTCGCGAAAATTCCATGACAACATAGAATGGATGTTGAATCGGGATGTACTCAATGATATAGTAGTCAGACTTGGAAGGCCAGATATCGACTTGTTCGCATCCAGACTCAACCACCAGCTACCGAGATATGTGTCATGGGAACCAGATCCTGGGGCAGTAGCGATTGATGCTTTCTCGCTATATTGGGGTGGTATGTTTCCAGCATTCTGTCTCATAAGTCGGTGTCTCCTCAAAATCAGCAGGATGCCGCCTCCGGGGTGCTGGTGGTACCGGACTGGCCTACACAGCCATGGTTTTCTTTGATATTGGAATTAATGATACAACCTCTGATGGAGGTCCCAAAAGAAGGGATTTACTGGTGCATCCGGTAACTGGAGAGCAACATCAGTTATATAACCGTATGGATCTGTTAATTTGCAGGATTTAAGAAGGCCATATCTCGGGCGAGGACTGTCTGGGGGTACTGTGGACATGCTCACTGCAGCCTGGAGGAAGAGTACTCAAAAGCAGTACATTTCTTATGTAAAGAAATGGGAAAATTTCTGTGTGCAAAAGAATATTGAATATTGTATGGCAGATATCTCGCATGTCCTAGAATTTGTGTCAACATTCTATTACGATGAGGGGTTGAGTTATTGAGTTAGTGCGATTAATTCAGCCAGAAGTGCATTGTATTTATTGATAGGATCAGAAAGACATCCTGTTGGGTCTCATCCTCTCGTTTCCAGATTGATGAAAGGATTTTTTAAATTCCAGACCTCCTAAACCTAGGTACATGGCAATCTGGGATGTAAGTGTGGTACTCAAGCTACTTCGTCAATGTACTCCTGGTACGTCTCTGACTTTGGCCAAACTCGTCATGAAGGTGGTCATGCTTATGGCACTAGTATCAGCACAGCGAGTGCAAACATTGCAAAAGTTACAGATAGACAGGATGGAAGTAGCTCCAGATAATGTTACGTTTTACATTTATGACCTACTCAAACAAAGCAGGCCAGGTGTGACAGGATTCAAGATTGTTTTCTCAGCATATCCCACGGATCCATGTCTATGTGTTAAGACATATTTGCTGCAATACATTGAGGCCACAAGGGCTTTACGAAATATGGAAACAGGGTTGTTTATCACTCACAAAAAACCACACAAGAGAGTGTCAGTGCAGACGATTTCAATGTGGTTAAAACAGGTCTTGATTGCTGCAGGTATTAACACTGATGTCTTTACATCCCATTACACTAGGGCAGCAGCAACGTCGGCGGCCAGGGCGATGGACGTCCCCGTCGACCATATTCTCGCAGCCGCCGGGTGGTCCAATGAGTTGGTGTTTCAACAATTTTACCATCGGCCAATTGCCGATACGGGGCTGTTTGCGAATACTGTATTATGTTATGTTTAAGTTTCCCCAGGGTTTGAGGGGATACTGTTAATTCTGTTATTCAAATAAATTAGTTACTGCATTTTCATGCAATGTAATTATTAATGCATTATTGATTATTTCTCGTTTTCCGAGTCAATCAATGCAGTGAGAAGCTGGGATTTGAATCTGCGGCATGAAATCACAAAGCGTTGAATATTTCACGGAATCACTCACGTGACTCCGAAGTAAAATAGTAAGATTAAACGAGAACTTACCAGTTTGAAGTTTGATCTTTATTTTATGAGGAGTTACGTTGGTGATTACGTGCCCTCCACGCCTAACCCTCTCTCATAAGTTCAGCTGGTAGTTCTCAAGTTACTCATTTTACCATGTTACTTCGTTAATTGGTTTGTGATTTCATACCGCTGCTTTGAAGATTGACGCGCATGCGCACTGGCGGGACTTCTTCACGTAATCACCAACGTATCTCCTCATAAATGAAGATCAAACTTCAAACTGGTAAGTTCTCGTTTAATCTTACTATTTATCCACATTACCCACAAACCCAACCTGTCCAAGTCAGCCTGAATTCTGCAGGCACATTCCGCAGGCATTGCCACTTTTCATTTCACTGCACATCTCGTATGCGTATGTGACAAATAGACTTGACGACTTGACATTCTCATAGCATCCTCCCGACAGTTCCCCTTTTCCAACTTGACACAATTCAGATTCAAGATTCAAGATTCAAGATTCAAGATTTCGGCCTTCCTGTTTTTGCTACCAATTTGGATAATCTCACATTTATCCACATTAAACTTCATCTGCCATGCATCTGCCCACTCACCCAACCTGTCCAAGTCACCCTGCATCCCCCTCACAGTTCACACTGCCACCCTGCTTTGTGTCATCTGCAAATTTGCTAATGTTGCTTGTAACCCCTTCATCTAAATCATTAATGTATTTTGTAAATGGCTGTTTCCCAGCACCAAGCCTTGCGATACCCGAATAGTCACTTCCTGCCATTCTGAAAGAGACCCATTAATCCCTACTCTTTGTTTCCTGTCTGTCAACCAATTTTCTATCCATGTCAGCATTCTACACCCAATATCTTGTGCCCTAATTTTGCCCACTAATCTCCTATGTGGGACCTTATCAAATGCATTCTGAAAGTCCAGGTGCACTACATCCACTGGCTCTTCCTTGTCCCTTTCCTAGTTACATCCTCAAATAATTCCAGAAGATTAGTCAAGCATGATCTCCCCTTCGTAAATCCGCGCTGGCTCGGACCTATCCTGTTACTGTTATCCAAATGTGCCGCTATTTAATCTTTTATGATTGACTCCAGCATCTTCCTCACCACCGATGTCAGGCTAACTGGTCTATAATTCCCTGTTTTCTCTCTCCCGCCTTTCTTAAAAAGTGGGATAACATTAGCTTCCCCGATCCTGAATCTATAGAACATTGCAAAATGATCACCTATGCGTCCACGGTTTCTAGAGCATTTCCTTAAGTACCTTAAGGGATGCAGACCATCAGGCCCTTGGGATTTATCAGCCTTCAGTCCCATCAGTCTACCCAACACCATTTCCCGCCTAATGTGGATTTCCTTCAGTTCCTCCGTCACCTCAGATCCCCTGGCCACTAGTACATCAGGAAGATTGTTTGTGTTCTCATTAGTGAAGACGGATCAAAAGCATCTGTTCAACTCATCTGCCATTTCCTCGTTCCCCATAATAAATTCACCCTTTTGAGTCTTCAAGGGTCCAAATCTGGTCCTAACTATTTTTTTCCTCTTCACATCTATATAACTGAAAGTCTCATCTTGACCACATCCTGTCTGCGCTGTATATTGATTTTAGAAAAAACGATACGATATATCGCTATGATTTTTGGTCATCTTACTCACAGTCCTCCTCCGCTGAGACAGCCTCGAGGATTTTTCCGATCGATGACAAATAAAAAATCTTGAGATCAGCTGATTGGTCCTCTCGCCTGTCAATCACCAAGATGAAGGTAACGCCCCTTCCGGGGGGGCAGGACTATAAAACCCCGGACGCCTGGACGCGAGTCAGTCACTCTGGAAGATCGCGAGGGAGAGGCCACAACTGTGATTCTCTGCTGTGAATAAACGAAACTTTGAGTGTCCAATGTATTTGCAATACATGATTTGTTAGCCTTTAACCGTTTGCAGTGCAGCATTTCAAAGCAGTTACCACCACCAACAACCGTTTGCAGTGCAGCATTTCAAAGCCGTTACACCACCAACAAACGTTTGCAGCGCGGCTTTTCAAAGCAACCACATTTTCATTTTCAAACCACATTAAGGGCACTCACAGTTGAGTAGACATGTGTTCAGTGTCATTCACAGCTCAGAGAGACGTGACCTTTCGCTTCCTCCATATTGTGAGAAAAGTGTCTTGTGAGAAATGTGCCTCGTGAGAAAAGTGCCTCGTGAGAAACGTGTCTCGTGAGAAAAGTGCCTGACTTTGGCTCGAGAGTCTTCGGCGAGGAGATTGAGGAGAGGAGATTACGCCAAAGGTGGAGAGGACGGGATGCGGTGAACACATGACGGGTAAGCTGATTCAGTGTGAGGCTTGCAGGGTATGGGAGGTCAGAGACATTGATGGTGCCTCTGTCTGCTACAACTGTGGTAAGTGTGTCCAGGTTCAGCTCCTGAAGGCCCGCGTTGGGACACTGGGGAAGCAGCTGGTTGACCTCAGGGCCATCCGAGGTAATGAGAGTTTCGTGGATAAGACCAACAGTGAGATTGAGACGCCTAGGCTACAGGAAGAGCGAAGGTGGATGACTGTGAGAAAGAGGAGTAAGCATAGAGTGCAGGAGACCCCGGTGGCTATGTGAATGAAAACCTAATGAAAACAGGCACACCCTTTTGGGAGCTGTCGGGGCGGGCGACGCTTCCAGTCCGACAGGTGGATAGGTCGGTGGCTCTAACCCAAGCGATGAGATTCGACCGGCGAGACCGACGTCGGGCACAGTGCTGGGTGACTCCATTGTCCGAGGTACGGACTGGAGATTCTGTGGCGGCAGCCGCGGCTGGAGGATGGTCTGTTGCCTCCATTGTGACAGGGTTGAAGAGATCACAGACCAACTTCAGAACATCCTCCAGAGGGAAGTTGGACAACCGGCAGCAGTTGTGCACGTGGGCACAAACGACATCGTGAGGAAGAGGAAGGAGTTTCTGCAACGCAAGTTTAGAGAGTTAGGAAGAAGATTGAAAAGCAGGACTTCTGGGGTGGTTATCTCTGGATTGCTTCCAGTACCTCGTGCTAGTGAGGGCAGGAACAGGGATATATGGGACCTGAATGGGTGGCTGGGGATTGGTGCAGGGAGCAACGATAATGCTTTACAGACCACTGGGATCTCTTCTGTGGTAGTGGTGACCCGTAGAATAGGGACGGGTTACACCTTAACTGGAGGGGGACCAACGTTGTGACAGGCAGGTTTGCTAGGGCTACACGTGTGGGTTTAAACTAAATAGTGGGGGGACGGATTGACAAATTGGGAGTATAAAGATGGAGGTAAAGGGAAAGCGAGCACAGGAATAGTCACAAAAGACTCCAGGAGTAATGGGAAGGAAAGTTCGAGACGGATTAATGTCAGGGCCAATATTGAGCGGTGTGAAAGGGGAGGTGAATACTGAAGTCAAAGTTTTGTTTATGAGTGCGCGAAGTATTTGAAATAAAGTGGATAAGCTTGAGGCTCAGTTAGAAATTAGCAGGTATGATGTTGTGGGAATGGTTGCAAGAGGACCAGGGCTGGGAACTGAATATTCAAGGATAGACGTCCTATCGAAAAGACAGACAGGTGGGCAGAGGGGGAGGGTAACTCTGTTGGTGTGGAATGACATTCAGTACCTTGAGAGGGGCGACATGAAATCAGAAGATACAGAGTCAGTATGGATAGAACTGAGGAATTGTAAGTGTAAAAAGACCCTAATGGGAAATTTCTACTGGCCCCCAAACAGTAGCCTGGATACAGGGTGCAAATTGAATCAAGCGTTAAAATTTGCATTTCGTAAAGATAATACTACGGTTGTTATGAGAATTCAACATGCAGGTAGACTGGATAAATGAGATTGGTACTGGATCCCAAGAAAGGGAGTTTGTGGAGTGCCTCTGTGATGGATTCTTAGAGCAGCTTGTACTGGAGCCTATCAGGGAGAAGGCAATTCTGGATTTGGTGTTGTGTAATGAAGCGGATTTGATAAAGGAACTTGAGGTTAAGGAGCGATTAGGAGGAAATGACCATAATATGATAAATTTTAATCTACAATTTGAGAGGGAGAAGGGTAAATCGAAGGTGTCATTATTACGGTTGAACAAAGGGGTCTATGGAGCCATGAGGGAGGAGCTGGCCAAAGTTGACTGGATAGATACCCTAGCAGGGATGACAGTGGGACAACAATGGCAGGTATTTCTGGGAATAATACAGAAGGTGCAGGATCACTTCATTCCAAAGAGGAAGAAAGATTTCAGGTGCAGCAAGGGGCGGCCGTGGCTGACAAGGGAAGTCAGGGACAGTATAAAAATGAAAGCGAAGAAGTATAGCATAGCAAAGATGAGCGGGAAGCCATAGAATTGAGTAACTTTTCAAGAGCAACAGAAGAAAAATAAAAAAGGCAATACGGGGAGAAAAGATGAGGTACGAAGGTAAGCTAGCCAAGAATATAATGGAGGATAGCAAAATTTTATTTAGGTACAAGACTAAATGGGACCCGTTGGGCCAGTGGGGGGTGGGTATCTGGAGCGCTAGTATGGGTGTTGTGGGCCGAATGGACTGGTTTCCAGGACTAGTATGGACATTGTCTGCCGAATAGATTATTAGGCTGGCAGCTCAATCAATCAGGCCTGGTGTGCTGGCAGCGCAGTCACTCAGGCCTGGTCGGCTGGCAGCTCCGTCCCGGTTGTTGGTGGTGGTAACTGCTTTGAAATGCTGCACTGCAAACGGTTGTTGGTGGTGGTAAGTGCTCTGAAATGCTGCACTGCAAACGGTTGTTGTTGGTGGTAACTGCTTTGAAATGCTGCACTGCATACGGTTGTTGGTGGTAACTGGTTAACTTCCTGTTTGCACTGTATATTGATTTTGGATAAAAACGCTACCACTTACGGCTGTGATTTTTGGCCATCTTACTCAGTCCCCCTCCGCTCATCAGGTGCAGAGGATTCTTTCCATCAATGAAAAATGAAACTGCATTTGAATGTGGTGGCCTTGCACCTTGCATGAAATGGTATGAAACTGCATTTGAATTTGGTTGTCATGCACCCTGCATGAAATGGTGTGAAACTGGACTTGAATTTGGTGGCCTTGCACCCTACTTGAAATGGTATGAAATTGCACTTCAATTTGGTAGTCTTGAACCCTGCTTGAAGTGGTATGAAATGCACTTGAATTTGGTGGGCTTGCACCCTGCTTGAAATGGCATTAAACAGCGCAAGCATTTGGTGGCCTTGCACCCTGCTTGAAGTGGCATGAAACTGCACTTGAGTTTGGTGGCCCTGCACCCTGCTTGAAGTGATAGGAAACTGTACTTGAGTTTGGTGGCCCTGCACCCTGCTTGAAGTGGTATGAAACTGCACTTGAATTCGATGGCCTTGCACCTTGCTTGAAGTGGTAGGAAACTGCACTTGAATTCGGTGGCCTTGCATCCTGCTTGAATTGGTAGGAAACTGCACCTGAATTTGGTGGCCTTGCACCCTGCTTGAAGTGGTATGAAACTGAAATTGAATTTGGTGGCCTTGCACCCTGCTTGAAATGGTAGGAAACTACATTTGAATTGGGTGGCCTTGCACCCTGCTTGAAATGGAATTTCAAGGAATAGCCGTGAGTCAACTGCTCGCCCACCAACCGTGAGTGAGCTGCCCTCCCTTGTGAACATGGCACCCAATGGGTCCCACTTAGTCTAGTATTGTTATATATTTCCGCCACGCATGAAAAAAGAGATACACTTTCCAGATGTTGGATGTGTACACGTGTGCCCATGTAATTAAGAGGAGATATTCCCCTTAAGATTATTGCTTTGAACTTTTCGGAAATGGCCGAGTGGTACATGCCCCAGAACCATTACCACCTTCCGATCTGCTTGTATGTCTACCATAAGGACCGTTGCAAATACAAGCCCAAAATACAACCGTTCCTAGTGTTCCTCTTTCTGGGCCATTCTGGAACCTTTAGTGAAAGAAGGCAAGAAGGGGAATTTGCCATGTCAGGCAATATAGCGGGGCCCGAAAGTACGGAACGCTTTGTGCAGTCGAAATTTCAATGTCTTTGACAGTACGCGTGTGGACTTCAGTCACATTACGGCTCGAAACCGTTCAGCTGGATACCCTTTTCAGGACAACTGTTTTCCCCTTTCGGTAGAATCCTTTAGTGCTTGCAATAGTACCTATTTTGTCTACGTTCCCTGTTTGCCCCAGGATAGTTGAGGCTCATATTATTTCCATCATTTTGTTTATATTATTCGGCACTATATGTCCTTATCACAAACGTACTCTCAGTCAACATGGACAGGTTCTTTGCTCTTGCATTTCCCTGCGAGGGCATGGAAAAGGGTGAGAGAGAGCATCAATATAGCCTCTGCGTGAGTAAAGGTTGCTAATTTCCCTGCATTGGAAGAAATTACTGCGGAGGAGGTGGTCATCCGGACAATTGCTCAGCGAAACAGAATGGATTTGTATATCCTCCCAGCAGAAAACGTGAGAACTGAATACGTGATAGAATCTGAATGGTGTAATTATATCCCAGACTAGACTAAGTGGGACCCGTTGGGTCCCAGCATCACACGGGATGGCTGGTCACGCAACGCAATATTCCACCTCTCCACCAATTCCAATATTGCTGGCCAGTGGGGGGGGAGGGGGGCTTTCTATTGCGCTAGTATGGGTGTTGTGTGCCGAAGGTACTGGTGTCCAGAGAGCTAGTATGGACATTGTGGGCCGAATGGACTCATGGGCTGGCAGCTCAGTCGCTGAGGCCAGGCAGCTCAGTCACTGAGGCCTGGCAGTACAGTCACTCAGACCTGGCAGGCTGGCAGCTGAGAAACTGCCAGAAATTCTGCCCAATACAGGTGACAGACTGTGAGAGAGAAGGGGGAGAGGGTGGACTGAATGTAATATTGGGCTGGAAGTGCAGTCACTTACGGCTGGTGGTCTGGCAGTTCACTTACTCACGGCTGATGGGCTGGCAGTGCACTCACTCACGGCCGGTGGGCTGGCAGTGCAGTCACTCACGGCTGGTGGGCTGGCAGTGCAGTCACTCGCGGCTGGTGGGCTCGCAGTGCAGTCACTCACTGCTGCTGGGCTGGCAGTGTAGTAACTCACGGCTGGTGGGCTGGCAGTGCAGGCACTCACGGCTGGTGGGCTGGCAGAGCAGTCACTCACGGCTGGTGGGCTGGCAGTGCAGTCACGTACGGCTGGTGGGCTGGCAGTGCAGTCACTCACGGCTGGTGGGCTGGCAGTGCAGTCACTCACGGCTGGTGGGCTGGCAGTGCAGTCACTCACGCCTGGTACGCTGGCAGTTCACTCAGTCTCCCCTGCTCCCTTCACCCTGTCACTCTGCTCCTTGCCATTCCCCTCCCCCCACGCATTCAGTCCATCTGCCCACAACCTCCCCCCATGCACTCCCACAGAGCATCCATTTCTGCCCATTAGGTTCCGATTGTGATGAAGAACACGCAGGCATGAAAAGTGGAAAAAGGGTTTATTAAAGTTTAATATGGGAATTACTTTTAAAATAGAAGAACAATTTAAATGTTAAAGATGAGAATTATTAAGTTCTTTCTTGTAGTGTCTCTTGTTGCTGCTCACTGTGTCGTTATGTGTGTAGACACAAACAGACTCACACAGACACACACAGACACACACAGTCTGACAATTGAATACGTGATAGGATTTGAATGGTGTAATTATATCCCAGACTAGACTAAGACACACACAGACACACACAGACTTACAAACACTCACCCACACACACAAACTCACACACACAGACTCACGCACAAACACACACAGACTCACTCACACACACACACACACACACAAACACACACACACACACACACACTAACACACACACACACACACACACACATACACACACATACACACACACACACACAGACCCACACACACACAGCCTCACACACACACAGCCTCACACACACACACTCACACACACACTCACAGACTCACACACACACAAACAGACTCACTCACACACAAACACACACACACAGACTCACACACACACACACACAGACTCACAGACACACAGCCTCACACACAAACAGCCTCACACACACACACTCACACACACACTCACAGACTCACACACACACAAACAGACTCACTCACACACTCACACACAACCAATACTAAAATGCCAAGTAACTTCAGAACGTGGTGAACATACAGTGTTTAAACCGAATGATTCAAACGTTTAAAGCCTCCTGTCGAGGCTGCTGCTGCTGAAGCAAAAACGTGCTTTAAATAACGTCCAACAAACACACTCAACATAGACAGAGCAGTCAGATCTCTTGAATTATTCAACGACGTCTTCACTATGCCTTCTGCAGTCAGCGCCATCTTGCCACGAACAGACTTGACACGAACAGACACACACAGACTCACACAGACTCACACAGACTCACACAGACTCATACCGACTCACACATACCTTCAGTGTTTAAGAAGGAACTGCAGATGCTGGAAAATCGAAGGTAGACAAAAGTGCTGGAGAAACGCAGCGGGTGCAGCAGCATCTATGGAGCAAAGGAAATAGGCAACGTTTCGGGCCGAAACCCTTCTTCTGACTGATGTAGGGTGGGGGGGGGGGGGACGCGGAGAAGAAAGGAAAAAGGAAGAGGAGTTGAAGCGTTGAAGGAGAGCTGAGAAGGGGAGGAGTCGGCAAGGGCTACCGGAAATTGTAGAATTCAATGTTTATGCCGCTAGGATGTGGTGCTGCTCCTCCAATTTCCGGTGGTGCTCACTCTGGCCATGGAGGAGGCCCAGGACAGAGAGGTCGGAATCGGAATGGGAGGGGGAGTTAAAGTGCTGAGCCACCGGGAGATCAGGTTGGTTAATGCGGACCGAGCGGAGGTGTACGGCGAAACGATCTTGGTCTCACCGATGTAGATCAGCTGACATCTAGAGCAGCGGATGCAATAGATGAGGTTGGAGGAGATGCAGGTGAACCTCAGTCGCACCTGGAACGACTGCTTGGGTCCTTCAATGGAGTCGAGGGGGGAAGTAAAGCGACAAGTGTAGCATCTCTTGCGGTTGCAAGGGAAAGTGCACGGGGAGGGGGTGTTTCGGGAGGGAAGGGAAGAATTGACCAGGGTGTTACGGAGGGAGCGGTCTTTCTGGAAAGCAGACAGGGGGGAGATGGGAAGATGTGGCAAGTGGTGTGTGTGACGGCCCGTGGGGTGAAAGGTGAAGACTAGGGGGACTCTGCCCTTGTTACGAGTGGGGGGATGGGGAGCGAGAGCAGTGTTGCGGGGTATGGAAGAGACCCTGGCGAGAGCCTCACCTATTATAGGGGAGGGGAACCCTCGTTCCCTGAAGAATGAGGACATTTCCGATGCCCTAGTGTGGAACACCTCATCCTGGGAACAGATGCGGCATAGACAGAGGAATTGGGAGTAGGTGATGGAGTCTTTACAGGAAGCAGGATGGGAAGAAGAGTAGTCTAGATAGCCATGGAAGTCAGTGGGTTTATAGTGCATGTCGGTCAGAAGTCTATCACCTGTGATGGAGATAGAGAGGTTAAGAAATGGTAGGGAAGTGTCGGAAATGTTCCAGGTGTATTTGAGTGCCGGATGGAAGTTAGTGGTGAAGCGGATGAAGTCAGCCAGTTGTGTGTGGGTGCAGGATGTAGCGCCAAAGCAATCGTCGATGTAGCGGAGGTAGAGGTCGGGGATGGGGCCCTGGTACGCCTCGAAAAATGATTGTTCGACGTACCCGACAAAGAGGCAGGCGTAGCTGGGGCCCATGCGCGTGCCCATAGCTATGCCTTATATTTGGAGGAAATGGGAGGAGTCAAACGAGAAGTAATTGAGGGTAAGGCCAACTCCGTTAGGTGGAGGAGTGTATCAGTGGACGGGTATAGGTTGATTCTCCGATCAAGGAAGAACCGGAGGGCTTTGAGACCATCCTGGTGGGGGATGGAGGTGTAGAGTGACTGGACGTCCATGGTGAAGATGAGGGGATGGGGGCCTAGAGAATGGAATGCCCGGAGACGACGGAGAGTGTCTGAGGTGTCTTGAACATAGGTTTTTTTTTTTTTTTTTTAATTTTTATTTATTAGAAGTACATTACATCACAGCCACATACATTAATACTCGTCATTTATATCTTCTTACAATTAATGTACTCCCTTTATTTTTTTTTTACGCTAAAGAAAGAAAAGATTGAAAGAGAGAAGAAAGTGAAGGAAAAAGTGCAAGTGTAGAAAAGTGTAGAAAATGTAACAACAAACAAAAAAAAAAAAAAAGGACGAGGACCCTATGAAAGCGAAATTAAAGACAAAAAAAAAAAGGAGTTAAGAAATAGGCCCTAAGAAAAGAAAAGAGAGAGAGAAAAAAAGAAAAACAAATGTTTTTTTTTTTTTGAGCATCACGTAAATAGGACATACCAACTCTTCAAGTATCATCCCCCCTTACCCGACCTCAATTTTTTATTTTTTTAAAGTACTTTTGCACCCTATGTTTGTAATAATTCTATAAATGCAGACCACGTCAGGTGGAAGTGATCTGGTTTACCTGCTAGGAGGAGTCTTATCTCTTCAAGGTGTAGTGTTTCAAACATATTTGAAATCCACATATTTATAGTTGGTATTGGAGCCTTCTTCCAAAATTTTAGAATTAGCTTTTTTCCAGTTATTAACCCATAATCCATTAATTTCTTTTGAAACACATTTAGTTCTGGATCATCTTCCGTTATTCCGAAGATAATCCATTCTGCTTTGGGTATCAGTCTTGTTTTAAATAACTTTGTAAAGATTTCAAAAATTTCATTCCAAAATTTTTGAATTTTTGTACAGAAGACAAATGAGTGCGCTATAGTTGCTTCTTGGGATTGACATTTATCACAAATAGATGATACGTTTGGGAAAATTTTATGAATTTTAGTTTTCGAATAATATAATCTATGTAAAATTTTAAATTGTATTAAAGTGTGTCTTACATTAATCGAGCATTTATGTACTTTTAATAAGTATTCATTCCAACTTTCCTTTGAAATTTTAATAGCTAACTCTTGTTCCCAGTCTCTTCTGATACCCTCCGTAGATGGTATTTGTACATTTAAGATAATATTGTACAAATATGATATTAAGTTTGCTGATTCCGCTTTTGTCTGCATTGCCTCGTCCAGTACATCTGCTGGGTTATTATGATGATCTTTTATATATTTTTTCAAATAGTCGCATATTTGAAAGTATTTAAAATATTGATTATTTCCGAGTTTATATTTTATTTGTAATTGTTGAAATGAAAGTAATTTTCCAGTTTCATACAAGTCACCAAGCGTTTTAATTCCTAGTCTATCCCATTGTGTATAAGCTTTATCTATAATAGAAGGACTAAACGAAGGGTTATTGACTATAGGTAATAAAAGTGATAAGTTTCTTAATTTTAAATTTTGTTTTATTTGTTTCCAAATACGGATTGTACTATGAATAATTGGGTTCTTATTATAGTTTATGTTATTCAATTTCATTGGAGAGAGGAGGATCGCTCCAATGTTTCTAGAGGAGCAATCCTCTTTCTCCATTACAATCCAGTCTACTTGCTGGGCGGAGTTATCCATCAGTTGAATCATGTTTTTAATATTTACTGACCAATAATAATACATAAAATTGGGTAGTGCTAGACCCCCCAATACTTTAGATTTATTCAAATGGGTTTTTTGTATTCTATGTGATTTATAGTCCCATATAAAATTAGTGATATCTGAGTCGAGTTTTTTAAAAAACTTCTTAGGTAAGTATATAGGAATTGATTGAAATAGGTATAAAATTTGTGGTAAAAAGATCATTTTTATTGCGTTTATTCGGCCTATTAAAGACATCGGAAGCGTTTTCCAGAATTTAATTAATGTATTCAGTTTATTAAGTAGGGGGTCAAAATTTGCCCTGAGCATACCTTGATATGCTCTGGTAATTTCGATTCCCAAATATTTAAATTTTTCTGTAGCTATTTTAAAAGGGAATTTTAAAAGATGTGTTGAATCTTTCGGTTTTATTGACATAATTTCACTTTTATTCCAATTTATTCTATATCCAGAAAAAGATCCGAAGTCTTCAATTAAATTTAATATATTTGGTATAGTGATTTGAGGTTTTGTGATATACAATAATATATCATCCGCGTATAAAGATATTTTATTATATGAGTCTTTAGTATAATATCCATGAATATCAGGGTGTATTCTAATTTTTTCTGCTAGCGGTTCAATAATGAGAGCAAACAGCTGTGGTGATAATGAGCATCCTTGTCTATTTCCCCTTGATAGCTGAAATTTCGAGGATAATATGTTATTAGTAAGTATTCTAGCTGTAGGTTTGTTATATAGTAACTTAATCCATAAAATAAAATTCTCTCCCAGTTGAAATTTTTGTAATACTTTATCCATATAATTCCATTCTACTTGATCAAATGCTTTTTCAGCATCCAGCGAAATAATTGATAATTCTTGATCTTCAGATTTGTGTGAGTGCATTATGTTGAGTAGACGTCTCATATTATTAGAAGAGTATCTCTTAGGGATAAACCCTGTCTGATCTGGGTTTATTAATTTACTAATGTATTTACTTAATCTTCTGGCTAATGTTTTCGCTAATATTTTTTGATCTGTGTTTAACAATGCTATAGCTCTATATGAGCCAGGATCTTCTAAATCCTTATTTTTCTTAGGTATTAATGTAATCGTTGATTCCGCTAATGTATCAGGTAGTATTCGTTTTTTAAAAGCGTATTGGTACATTTTTTGTAATCTTGGTATTATTTTTTCATAAAAGTTTTTATAAAATTCATTAGTAAATCCATCAGGGCCTGGTGTTTTTCCATTTTTTAGTGAGTTTATTGTATCTTCTAATTCCTTAATTGAGATTTGTGCACCCAGTTCCTCTTGTTCCTTCAGCTCTAACTTTGGAAGATTACAGGTATCCAAGAACTTTGTGATATTATTGGAATCAATTATCGTTTTAGATGTATACAAATTCTCGTAAAATTGCGCAAATCTTTTATTAATATCCTTCGGTGTTGTTAATAATTCCCCTTTATCTGATTTGATCTTTGGTATAGTATGTTCCTTTTCTCGTTTTTTTAGCTGGCGAGCCAAAAGTTTATGCGGTTTATCCCCAAATTCAAAGTGCTCTTGTTTTGTAATTTGAAAAAGTCTTATAAGTTTGGCAGATAATAATTTATTTAATTTAAATTTTAAAATTATTATTTTATTATGTTTATCTATTGTTGGATCTTTAGCATTATCTATATCCATTTGTCTAATAAGTTCTTCTAACTGTCTTTGTTCATTCTTATTCTTTTTATTTTGAAAAGCTTGATATGAAATTATAATACCCCTAATGTATGCTTTAAAAGATTCCCAAAGTAAAGTAGGCGATATATCTGAAGTATCATTTGTTTGAAAAAAGACCTCCATTTGTTCTTTTAAATATATACTCGCTTGTGGATCTTTTAAAATTTGAGAGTTAAATCTCCAGAATGAATTATTCTTAGACAATCCTTCCAGTTTTAAAAAGAAAGTTAGTGGAGAATGGTCTGAAATTGAATTTGTATGATATATTGCATTAGATGTTTGGGGGATTAATTTTGTATCCAGCAGAAAGTAGTCTATACGTGAGTATGTCTTATGTACCATTGAGTAAAACGAATATTCCCTGCCAGTTGGGTTCACAATTCTCCAAACATCTGCTATATTAGTGTTGTTTATGTAGGTATTGAGGAGTTCCCCAGTTTTCGATTTCATATTCCCTCTCTGTTTTTGACTTGATTTATCTAAGTACGGGTCTAAAACACAATTAAAGTCTCCGCCTATTATAACATTTTGATAGTTTGACTCTGCAATTATATTAAAGATTTTATTGAAAAAGTGGGGGTTATCAAAGTTAGGGGCATATATATTTACCAAAGTAAGTGGAGTGTCATGGATTTCTCCATTAACTATTAGGTATCTCCCTTCTATATCTGTTATAATATTCTTTGCTTTAAATGGTATACCTTTTCTTATGATAATTGACGTGCCTCTAGATTTTGAAGTGAATGAAGAGTGGTATGTTTGACCTATCCATTTCGCCCTCAGCCTAACTTGGTCCTGAGGTTTTAGGTGTGTTTCTTGTAGGAAGGTAATGTCAGAATTATACATTTTTAGCTGAGCTAATATCTTACCCCTTTTGATAGGTTCATTAATGCCTCTTATATTCCAACTACAAAATGAGACTCCTCCTAGGTTCTTTTGTGTGGTGTCATGCATTTTGAATAATTATAGTACCTTTGAATCTTGTGGTGCGTCCATATCCCAGGTCTTTAGGTATTGGGGGAGTTTTTGAATTATTAACTTTTGTTGGTATGTCCATATTATTCTTATCACTAAACACAAAACACAAACAAGTGATTTTATGTAATAAAAAAAAAACTAAAAGAGTGAGGCTACAGTGTCTATAGTCGGCACTGTAGCAAGTGACCCACCTGTAGGTGGGAAAAAACCTTATTTTGACTTCCATTGCGTTGTTGCTCAACTCGCTCCGCTCTCTTAGTTAATCATAACATATTAAAATATTAAAACGAGGCCTCACATTCATATATATAATACAATTTTACCCTGATATTTCCTTATAACATATATATATATCAGAGTTTAATTATTAAACCAATATTTTTGATTTCAATAAGAATCAGCTGTTGGTTGAAGGGGTTAACGAGACGTGCTCCTGGACATAAGCCAGGAGCTCGTTTCTCATCCCCTCCTCCTGCTTATAGACAAGGTTACAATTTATTAAAAATTCATATTAGTATGTTAGTTCATTATTTTTTGTTTTTTTTTTGTTAGTATTCTAATCTAACCTGCATAACTTTTAAAATTGTTAATAGGATAAGTTCTTACAATTGGTTATAACATTTTAATCAATAAGCAATTATTTTCTAATTCATATCCCGTTATAAAGTTGTTTACACGTTTTGAACAGAAAATGTCCTTGCTTCAACATTCCGGAGATAACAGTGTAACTATCCCCAGACAAAACATAGCTGAAAATTATTCGGATCTGCCAAAGCTCCCTTTTATTTCTGTCTTTCAACAATCGTTTGGGCATATTTGAAAGCGTCTTCAGGCTTAACAAATGACTTTTCAAGACCATTAAAAGAAATACGCATTTTAGCGGGATAAAAAACCCCGAATCTGACCCCTTCTCTCCCTCTTAAAAGATCTTTAACCTTATCAAATTTGTTTCTTTTTTGCACAATTTCATGTGGGTAGTCCCTGAATATCTTAATAGTGTCTTTGTCCAGCCGTAATTGTACACCATATTTGATATGGGTCATAACATATTCCAGTTCTGCAGTATCTCGAAATTTCACTATAATATGTCGTGGATAAGCTTTTCCCGCATCAAATCTTTTTCCAAATCTTGGGACACGATGAGCCACTTCGATTTTCGGTTCCTTGGGAAGATTCAACAGTTGTTTCAACAAGCCCATGGCAAATTCACGTACCTGTTCCCCTTCTGCCCCCTCTGAAACACCAAGAATCCTCAGATTCTGGCGTCTAGAACGAGCTTCCAGGTCCAGGCATTTGAATGAGACTTTCTCTAATTGAGTCCCCATTTGTAGTGATGCTTGTTCGTTTTCTCGCCTCATTTGCTCATGTTCTTGCCTCAGTTTCGCCATGTCTTCAACAAGTCGTGCCGTATTTTTCTCCAATTCCGTGATTGTCTGCATACTTGCAGCTACTGTTTCAAGTACAGCCGTGAACTTATCCGTAGTAATTACATCCATCTTATCCATTTTCTCTGATAATCCATCTTTCACCTCATCAATTCGTTTATTCATAGTGTCCAGTAAATCCGTCATATTCTTCTGGTTACCAGCATTTAAATCCTTCATCATCTTCTGCATTCCTTCCATCATTTTTGCCGAATTTTCCTTCATTTCCTTCTTATCTTCCACCCTATTATCCGAGATCTCATCTTTCAAATTTTTCATTGATTTTTTCAAGTCATCAAAGTCTTTCTTAGATCTTGTATCCATTTCTGCAGCCACTTCAGAGACTTCAGAGGTAACTTCAGTTTCGAACTGTTTCGACAGCTTATTCACAGCTCTCTGAGGGCTCACAGCTGGAGTCAATTTACTCATTTAAAGGGCTTCAAACCACCGTTTAAAACATCGCGTTTAACGATGACGTCATCAGCGCGGTAACCAGAAGCTCCGGTAAGGTTTTTAAAAACCATCCCGATTTTCGGAATCGTTTTACACGATAAATCGTGAAGTTTTTCGGGAGAGGAGCTGGGTGCACGTCTGTTAGTCCAACATGACGCCACCGGAAGTCGTCTTGAACATAGGTAGTGAGGGATTTAACCAGGGGGTGATATGATGGAGTCAAGGTATGTGGAAATAAGTTCGGTAGGGCACGAACAGGCAGAGACAATGGGTCTACCAGGACAGTCAGGTTTGTGCATTTTGGGGAGAAGGTAATATCGGGCTGTGCGGGGCTGGGGAACGATGAGGTTGGAGGCTCGGGGGAGGCAGGGAGCGGTAGTTGATGAAGTCGGTGATGATGCTAGAGATAGTGGCCTGGTGCTCGTCTGTGGGGTCATGGTCCAGGGGTAAGCAGGAGGAGGTGTCTGAGAGTTGGCGCGTGGCATCAGCTTTGTAGAGATCGACGCGCCAGACCACCATGGCACCTCCCTTGTCGGCGGGTTGGATAACCCAGTTTTGGTTGTTGTGGAGGGAGTCGATGGCTGTACGTTCAGGGGGGGAGAGATTGGGGTGAGACAGGGGAATGGAGAAGTTGAGGCGGTTGATGTCCCGTCGGCAGTTTTGGATAAAAAGGTCTAAAGCCAGAAGGCCATGAGTGGGGGGTCCACGAGGATGGGGTTCGTTGGAGACGGGAAAAGGGATCATCACTAGGAGGCGAGGACTAGGCCCCAAGGTCCCAAGCCAATTTGGCAAACACTTTGCAAACAACCCACACATTTTCTGAAGAGTCTTTAAAAGCCTAGCCAATTTGGCAAACACTTTGCAAACAACCAACACATTTTCTGAAGTCTTTAAAAGACAAGCCAATTCGGCAAACACTTTGCAAACAACCAACACATTTTCTGAAGAGTCTTTAAAAGCTAAGCCAATTTGGCAAACACTTTACAACCACATCGAGGGGGCCCCTGGTGGAGTAGACGTGCGTTCAGTTATTCGCAGCTCAGAGAGCCGTGACCCTCTCGCTTCCTCCGTCTCGCAGAGACTAAGTGTGGCACGACACTTCCGGGTTTTATAGTCCCTCCCCCCTGCCGCCAGCGGGGGCCGCGGAAAGAATGGCGATATTTTTTAAAACATGAATAAGTCTCTGTTTTTCATCGATGGGAAAAATCCTCCAGTCCAATCGGGCGGAGGGGGACTCTGAGCGTGGTGGCCAAAAATGACGGCCGCAAGTGGCGGCGTTCTCTCGGAAATCGCGAAACAGAGAGGCGAAAGTGGTCAAGATCTTAGTTTTAGTAATATAGATGTAACAATACAATACAATCCGTTTTATTCGTCACTTGCACATAAAGTGCAAGTGAAATGAATTTGCCAACAGCGGTACGATGAAAAAAGAACACATAAAAACACAATAACATTTTAACATAAACATCCACCACATCCATCCATAACATAAACATTCATCACTGTGGTGGAAGGCACAACATTGTCCAGTCCTCCTCCATTTCCCCCGTGGTCGGGACCTCAACCCTCCACAGTCGCCGCTGCGGGCGTCCAGATGCGTAGACAATGTAATGTCCAGGTAAGTCTTAATCGGTGCTTCCCTAACGGAGACCGCGGCTTCAGGTTGGTGTAGGCCGCAGGCCGGCGGTCGAAGATCAAAAGTCCCCGCCGCACCGCAGCCGGAAGCACCGCAGACAGCAGGGTCCGCAGTCGGAGCTCCGCTCCAGGGGTCCTCGGCGAGGGACCCCGCTCCTGATGGTAAGTCCACGGCGCGCCCGCGGTAGAAGTTGGCCGCGGGCCGGCAGTCGGAGCTCCTCTCCTCCCGGGTCCCCCACGAGGGATCCCAGGCCCAGGACGCCGCGCCAGCTGGAGCTCTGCAGACCGCGGCTTCAGGCTGCCGCGGGCCAGCGATCGGAGCGCTTCTCTCCGGCGACCCCCGGCGAGAGCTCGCCCGCTCCGCGACGAATGCGTCCTCGCTTTAAAAGTGAACATTATCAATCTGGCTGACCGAATTCGTCAAGAGGCAGCCAAGATGCATGAAACAAGATGATAATAGGAGGAGTACGTTGTCTCTGCGGGGATGTCGAAAGGGATGGTTGGGATTGATAGGGATCTGTTTGATGCAAGGTTCAATTTTTCTCGTTACCATCATCCGAGTGTTGTTTGTTTATTATGCGCTTCTGAAATGTCGCTGTGTGAGGAAGATGGAGCGAAGTATCCCATTTTTTTGCTAAGTCACGTTACCTGAGCATCAAGATGGTTTCGGGACATGTATATTTAGAGGGTTTTCTATTTTCTTGACTTCAAAAGATACTGTCAGTGGAAGATCGTTGATTTTTAATTGTGTTCGGGAGGCATTTGATGTCGGGAACAGGATTGCCCGTACAGGTAATTGAGATATTGGAATTATTATGTGTCATGGGGACCATGGGCACATACAACAGAGAAGCACGTCAGTCGACCCATCCTGAGCGCACCGACCATCGGTGATGGCAACACAGCGAAGAACGTGATGCCCAGATGCTTCTCATCATAGACAGAGTTCCAAGTTATTTCGGTAAAATTAGCAGATTATGCGTCAAGGCAACGCACCATTGTTGCTTCTGTGAAGGACCAGGTACTTGTACTTGTTCACTTAATCCAGTTTGATCTCTGCCATAACTGATCCTGATGGTTGCATTACTTCACATTAACAGAGAAGGCTATTTTATTACACTCATTGCCATCATGTTTCAACTCTACTACAGATACAAATATCCCTTCTCTTTTTCCGCAGTTCTGGGGAACTGGGCCAAGGGTATCGGACACGAAATATTAGCTCTTCTATTCCACCATTTTCTGTCACTATTTCAGATTTCCAACTAACACGTTGTTATTGTTTAGATTGTGTTGCTCTGCATCTGGAGGCGTGTAGGTTTGCCCTGGTCCTAATAGTTTCCTGAGCCGAACTCACCGTTGTACATCTCAACAGATGCAGAATATAGGATTTCAATACGAATACATTGCACATATTCACAACTACAATAACACTGGTACAATATTCCAAGCATCTCAATAAGTCTGTTATTTACCAACGTAGCACAGTTTCAACATATCTGAATCATGATAGATTTCAGGTGTATGTTTAAACCTCCGTATCTCAATTAGCAAAAACGAATGAAGAGCAACAGTTGTGCAACTAAACAAGGGAATAACAGTTCACAAGAAATTAGTGAATGTCTTAGCCAAGAATGCTTTGTGGGAAAATAACTAAAACATAATGTATTGCTTCTCGTTTTAAGTTTATTGCAAAATGTGTTAACGACAGTTATCCATAAGAATAACGACAAAATATTACATTAAAAAGAAACCACTCATAATTCATTTCTTTATGCTATGCTCATAGCAGCATTAAGGTTTCCATGAGATATTATTAGACTTCAGTAGGTGACTGGGGTGTTTGCTAAATTTAAGCAGAAAATAGATTATGTCCGACTGAAGGATCCGCACAGGATCCCGCTTAAGAAAATATTTGCCGTTCTAGATTCAAATCCTTGACCTTCCTGTTAACCTGCCTATTAAAAGACATTATGGATATATTTGGAATTTGGATATAAATGTTTACATCTCTCCCGAAATGTGAAGTGCAACAATATTCGCACAGAGTCGGCGATCCAATTTGTTTGGTTTATTAAAATACGGATTGTAATTCAGAAAACGTCTCTTACGCGGGTAGAACAAGGACGACGGAGATACTCTTCTTAAAAAGTAATTAAAAAGTAAAAGTAATTTGACCGGGCAACTAATGGATAATTAGAAAAACGCTAAAGGACGCAGACATATTGACATTTCGGGTCGGGATCATTCTTCAAACTATCTGAAGAAGAGTCTCTACCCGAAACGTCAACTCCATCCCCAGACGCTGGTTGACCCGAAATTGGTCGGATATCGGTAATCAGTTAGATATAACATTATTACTTCAAAAAGAACAACATTCTCTGTAGGAACAACTACATTTTTGAAAATAATTGAATGGTTTTAAGAAATAGATAAATCGGAATTTCGCAATCTCATATCCCGTCTCACCATTTAGATATAGCTCTTAGGGCTAACTGAATCAAGGGATATGGAGCGGAAAGCAGGAACGGGGTACTGATTCTGGATGATCAGCCATATTCGTATTGAATGGCGGTGTTGGCTCAAAGGGCTTAATGGCCTACTCCTGTATATATTGTCTATGTTTCTATGCTTAGACTGATTTCACTTGATCTGCACTCGTGCAATCTCAGTCCGGATGAAGGATCTCGATCCGTCAATCTCCAATCTCAATCTTAATCTCCTGTGTCTGTGTTTTCTTAAACATTTGTCCTCGTTATTGAACAACAAAAATAGGCAGTAAACCATAATCCGCCTACTGCGCTGTTACTTTCGAATTTATCGTATTGCGTGCGTGCAGAGTACTACCGGCAATGACAATTGTTGCAAGCAAAATAAATAATTCAGATAACGTGAAAATTAAATCTTACTGTGCCGTTGCTCGGAATTGCAGTTAGGCTGCCCTTCAGAAACCAAAATAATCACGTTCCATATAAAAGTGGAAAGAGAATCCCTGCCAGGATTTTTATTTGAGTATCCTTCACAGTCATCATGGATACGTGATATTGTGTGGCAATTTTTTGGCGACAATGCAGGTGATTGTTGTGATACAAATTAATGAATCGATATTAAGGCCATGAATGCCGAGAGATATCATTAGCTGAGGAAGCATGGTAATCTTATAGATGTTTCGAGGGAAGTGTGTATCACGATATTCCTCATCAGTAATGTCACCCGAAATATAGACGAGAAACTTGACTATTCAATCCCTATAAGACTGCAGACCGATTAACAGTTTTCTGGTTTAAAAGCATTATATATGAATACGCGATGTATAAGAAATAAAGTGGATGAACGAGGCTCAGTTAGAGATTGGTATATATGACATTGTGGGGAATACAGATACATGGCTGCAGGAGGATTAGGGTTGTTAACTGAATATTCAGGGTTATACGTCCTTCAGAAAGGACAGGCGGGTGGGCAGAGGAGGTGGGGTAGCTCTGTTGGTGAGGGATGAAAGGTAGACCCTTGCGAGGGACGACATAGGGACTGGAAATGAGGAATTGTAAAGGTAAGAAGACACTAATGGGAGATATCTACAGGCCCCCACGCAGTAGCCGGGATATAGGGTGCAAGTTGCAGCAGGAGTTAAACATGTAATGTAACAAAGGTAATGCCACTTTGGTTATGGGAGATATCAATATGCAGACTGGGAATATCAGGTTGAGTGGACCCCAAGAAAGGGAGTTCGTAGAGTGCCTCCGAGATGGGTTCTTAAAGCAGCTTGTATTTGAGCCTATCTGAGAGAAGGCAATTCTGGATTTAGTGTTGTCTAATGAACCAGATGTAATAAGGGAACTCTAGGTAAAGGAATCGCTCGCGGGTAGTGACCCTAATATGATAAGTTGTATCTGCAATTCGAGAGGGAAAAGGGTAAATCAGAATTGTCAGTGTTGTATTTGAACAAATGGGACTATGAAGGCATGAGAGAGGAGCTGACCAAGGTCGGCTTGAAAAGGATCCTAGCAGGAATGACGATGGAACGGCAATGGCAGGTATTTCTGGGCATAATCCAGAAGATGCAGGATCATTTCATTCCAAAGAGGATGAAAGATTCTAATGGGGAGTAAGAGGCAACCGTGGCAGACAAGGGAAGTTACGGACGGTAGAAAACTCAAAGAAAAGATGTATTATATCGCAAAGAGTAGAGGAAAGCCAGAGGATTTGGAAACTTTCAAAGGATATCAGAAGGTAACTAAAAGGGCAATACGGGGTGAAAAGATGAAGTACGAAGTTAAGCTTGCCAATAATATAAAGAAGGATAGTAAAAAGCTTATTTAGGTGTGTTAAGCGAAAAAGATTAGTACAGACACATGTGGGTCCCTTGAAGACAGAAACAGGTGAAATTATTATGGGGAACAAGGAAATGGCAGAAGAGTTGAACAGGGACTTTGGTTCTGTCTTCAATAAGGAAGACACCAACAATCTCCCAGATGTACTAGATGACAGAGGATCTAGGAAGACAGAGGAACATAAATACATTTGCATTAGACGAGAAATAATATTGGGTAGACTGATGAGACTGAAGGCTGTAAAATGCCCAGGGCCTGATGGTCTGGGCATCCCAGGGTACTCAAGTAGGTGGCGCCAGAAATCGTTGACGCATTGGTGATCGTTTCCCCATTTTCTTTTGACTCAGGAACTGTTCCTGCGGATAGAGGGTAGCTAAAATTATCACAATTTTCAAGAAAGGAGCGAGAGAGAAAATGGGGCATTATAGACCAGTTAGCCTGACATCGGTGGTTGGGGGGGATGCTGGAGTCAATTATTAAAGAAGTAATAACGGCGCATTAGGATGATAGTTATAGGATTGGTCGAAGTCAGCATGGATATATGAAGGGGAAATCCTGCTTGACTAATCTTCCGGAATTTTTTGAAGATGTGACAAGTAAAATGGATGAAGGAGAGCCAGTGGATGCAGTGTATCTGGACTTTCAAAACGCCTTTGATAAGGTCCTACACAGGAGAATAGTGGGCAAAATTGGAGCACAAGGTATTGAGGGTACGGTAAGCCATGGATTGAGAATTGGTTGGCAGGCAGGAAACAAAGAGTAGGAATTAACGGGTCCCTGTCAGAATGGCAGACAGTGCGACAGGAGTGCCGCAAGGCTCGGTGCTGGGGCCACAGCTATTTACAATGTACATTAATGAATTGGATTATGGAATTAAAAGTAACATCAGCAAATTTGCAGATGACACAAAGCTGGGTGGCAGTGTGAACTGCGAAGAGGATGCTAGGAAGTTGCAGGGTGACCTGGACAGGTTGAGTGAGAGGGCAGATGCATGGCAGATGCAGTATAATGTAGATACATGTGAGGTTATCCAGTTTGGAGGCAAGAACAAAGAGGCAGATTATTATATCAATGGTGTCAGATTAGGAAAAAGCGAAGTGCAATGAGACTTGGGTTTCCTTGTACACCAGTCATTGGAAGTATACGTGCATTTACCGCAGGCTGCGAAGAAAGCGAATGGCATGTTGGCCGTCATAATGAGAGGATTTGAGTATAGGTCCTTCTGCAGTTTTACAGGGCCCTACTGAAACCACATCTAGAGTATTGTGTGCAGATTTGGTCTCCTAATTTGAGGAAGGACATCCTTGCTATTGAGGGAGTGCAGCGTAGGTTCACAAGGTTATTACCGGGGGTGGCGGGACTGTCATAAGAGGAAAGATTGGAAAGACTGGGCTTGTAGTGACTGGAATTTAGAAGGATGAGGGGGGATCTTGTAGAAACATATACAATTATAAAAGGACTGGACGAGCTAGATGCATGAAAAATGTTCCCAATGTTGGGGAAGTCCAGAACCAGGGGCCACAGTCTAAGAATAAAGGTGATGCCATTTTAAACTGAGATGTGAAAAAGGGTTTGCATCCAGAAAGTTGTGAAATTCTCTGCCACGGAAGGCAGTGGAGGCCAATTCACTGGATGAATTTAAAAGAGAATATGATAGAGCTCGTGGAGCTAGCGGAATCAAGGAGTACTGGGAGAAGGCAGTCATCTGATTGTGGATGATCAGCCATGATCACAATGAATGGCGGTGCTGTATCGAACGTCCGAATGGCCTCCTCCTGCACCTATTTCTATGTTGCTATGTCTTTACCATAATCCTGAAAAGTTCACTGACAAATTCAGCCACCTGGAAAACCCAGGCGTTACACCACTCCGCAGTCTACTGATAACAAACTGAACATTTAAGAATCAATTCTGGTATGAATATCGGGTGGAAGTTTCTTTCGTCTAATCCCGCTGCACAAACTGGAGGGCTACGCCGGCTGCAGTTACTGAGAAGCTACATCATAACATTCGCTTTTGGTCCGTATGATAAAAGCTTGTAAACGTAAACGTACAGCTGTTTGAAATTCGCAAGTTGCTTAAAACATACTGAAGACAGACACTAAATGCTGGAGTAACTCTGCGGGACAGGTAGCATCTCTGGAGAGAAGGAATGGGTGACGTTTCGGGTGGAGACCCTTCTTCAAACATACTGATCTCCGCGTTTCTGAAAAAGAAGCATTACTTGAGAGAATTTAAGCCCATGTTTCTCTTTCTGGCTTCAATATATTGGAAAAAGAGGAAATAACACAGATGTCAATCATGTGGCTGGAGTGTAGTGTCTCTGGCATCCACAATCATAACTTGTCTAGAGCCGGTGATCATGGTGCACATTAGTCCAGCCTCAGAATCACCCTTGACACATTACATTTTGCCTACCGTTCTCGGACAATTCATCGGACGCCATCTCTATGGCGCCACGGTACAGTCATCTCCAGAACATCTGGAGAAGAAGGCCTCCTATTGTTTGTCTACAGATCCACAATCAGTATCACAATCCCAACCAAACCCATCTCCATATTCCTGTAACTTGCAGACATCACGCCCTCCGCCACCCTGACTCGCACACATAATCAGAAAGGGTAAGCGACAAATCATCGTCCGCGATCATTTTCATAATCGGCGCACAGAAAAGCCGCGTCGTCCGCATCTTACTCTCTCCCTGTACACTTACTGCTGTGTGACCAGTTCTTGCTCCAACTACATTTACAGGTGTGTAGATAAATACACCGTGGTCAGCCGGATCTTACAAGGAGATTGAGATCTTCGTAGCACGATGTGAATGCAACAGCCTCTTCCCTCGTGTCTGAAAGACGAAAGAGCTAGGAATTGGACTTAAGAAGAGGTGGAGTGCATGAATCAATCTGCATCAATAGTGCTGAGTTAGAAACTAGGTAGGCAGACAGATGTGTGACAAGAGAGCACGGGAATGAGAATCACATGAAATTGCAAACGTCATCATTCGGTCCACTATCTCACAAGGTATCACTTGAAAAACCATAATTCAATCCGATGCAGAAATACTAAAACAATGACGATTTGTTAACGATGGTACAAAATTAACGATTCACATGTGTGCGAGTGCATTGGATCGCAGGAATTACAAACGGAACATTCGAGTATTTATAAATTGTAATTATAGATTCAACTGAACATTCAAGGGTAGACGTCTTATCGAAGACAGACCGGTGCACAGAGTGGGTGTGGTAGCTCTGTTGGTGAGAAATGTAATTCAGTTCCTTGCGAGTGGTGACATAGATTCAGGAGATGTGTCAGTATGGATAGATCTGAGTAATTGTAAGGGTAAAACGACCCTAATGGGAGTTATCAACAGGCCCCCAAACAGTAGCCTGGATATAGGGTGCAAGTTGAATCAAGAGTTAAAATTGGCATGTCATAAGGATAATGCTACGGTTGTTATTTGAGATTTCAACATGCAGGTAGACTGGGAAAATCAGGTTGGTACTGGACCCCAAGAAAGGGAGTTTGAGGAGTGCCTCCGTGACGATTTATTAGAGCAGCTTGTATTGGAGCCTACCAGGGAGAAGGCAATCTTCGATTTAGTGTTGTGTAATGAACCGGGTTTGATAAGGGAACTCGACGTAATGGAGACATTACGAGGAAGTGAGCAAAATGTGACAAGTTTTGATCTACAATTTGAGAGAGAGAAGGGTAAATCGGAGGTGGCAGTATTATAGTTGAACAAATGGGACTATGGTGTCATGAGGGAGGAGCTGGCCAAAGTTGACTGGAAAGATACCCTAGTAGGGATGCGAGTGGACCAAAAATGACAGGTATTTCTGGGAATAATACAGAAGGTGTACAGAAGGTTCATTCCAAAGAGGAAGACAGATTCTAAGGGGAGTAAAGGGCGGCCGTGGCTGACAAGTGAAGTCAGGGACAGTATAAAAATAAAAGAGAAACATTATAACATAGCATAGATGAGCGTGAAGACAGAGAATTGGGTAACTTTTAAAGAGCAACAGAATATAACTAAAAAGGCAATACGGGAAGAAAATATGAGGTACGCGGATAAGCTAGCTACGAATATAAAGGGGGATAGTAAAAACTTCCTTAGGTATGTGAAGAGGAAAAAATTGTTAAGACCAAATTTGGAGAATTGAAGACTGAAAATGGTGAATTTATTATGGGGAACAAGGAAATGGCAGACGAGGTAAACAGGTACTATGGAACCGTCTTCACTAAGGAGGACACAAACAATCTCCCTGGTGTACTAGTGGCCATAGGATCTAGGGTGATGGAGGATCTGAAGAAATGCACATTAGGCAGGACATGGTATTGGGTAGATAGATGAGACTGAAGACTGATAAATCCCCAGGGCGTGATTGTCTGCATCCCAGGGTACTCAAGCAGGTTGCGCTGGAAATCGTGGATACATTGGTAATAATTTTCCAATGTTCTATAGATTCAGGATCAGTTCACGTGGGTTAGAGGGCAGCTAATGTTATCCCACTTTAAAAAAAAAGAAGCGGGAAAGAGTAAACATGACATTATAGACCAGTTAGCCTGACATCGGTGGAGCGGAAGATACTGGAGTCAATTGCAAAAGATCAAATAGCGGCACCCTTGGATAGCAGTAGCAGGATCGGTCCGAGTCAGCATCGATTTATTAAGGGGAAATCATAGTTGACTAAATTTATGGAATTTTTTGAGGATGTAACTTGGAAAATGGACAAGAGAAAGCCAGTGAATGTAGTGTACTTGGACTTTCAGAAAGCATTTGATAAGGTCCCTCATAGGAGATTAGAGGACAAAATTAGGGCACATGGTATTGGGGTAAAGAACTGACATGGATAGAAAATTGGTTGGCAGACAGGAAACAAAGAGTACGGATTAACGGTTCCCTTTGAGAATGACAGGCAGTGACTAGTGGGGTACCGCAAGGGTCTGTGCTGGGACCGCAGCTATTTACAATAAAGTAGACTAAGTGGGATCCTTTGGGTCCCAGGTACACACGGAGGGCTGGTCCCCAAACGCAATATTCCACCTCTCCACCAATTCCAATATTGGTGGCCATTTGGGGAGGGGGGTCTTTCTGGAGCGCTAGCGTGAGTGTTGTGGGCCGAAGGGACTGGTTTCCAGAGGGCTAGTATGGACATTGTGGGCCGAATGGATTCCTCGGCTGGCAGTTCAGTCACTCAGTCACTCAGGTCTGGCAGTTCAGTCACTCAGGCCTGTCAGTTCAGTCACTCAGGCCTGGCGGGCTGGCAACTCAGGCCTGGTGGGCTGGCAGCTCATTCACACAGAGCTGGTGGGCTGGCAGCTCAGGGCTGGTGGGCTGGCAGCTCAGAAATTGCCAGAAATTCTGCTCAAAACAGGTGAGAGACTCTGTGAGAGAGAAGAGGGAGAGGGTGGAGAATCAAGTTTAGACATTTTTCATCAGATCACAGCAATGAAGGAGGAAAGTCTGACCTGGAGTGGATCTCACTGTGAGCCAATGATACGAGGGAGAAACATACTGGGGTGAGGTTTAATACTTACAGGGGGAATTCTTACTGATGGGCCGAAGGAACTCCTTCTGGGCTAGTACAGGCATCATGTGCCGAATGTACTCTTTAAATAAATCAGAGTGAAATCTCATTTAAAGTCACTTTTTCTTGAATTTTCCCGGCCTGGCACATGCCATTTGGGCCAAAATACTCCTCCTGGGCTAATACGGTCATTTTCGGCAAAAGGGAATAGTTTCTGGGCTAATAGGGGCATTGTGGACCGAAATGAGTGGTTTTAGGTTGGCCAAAGGTGGGCAGTCATGTGAGCGACTCACTCGCGGCTGGTGGGCTGGCAGTTGACTCACGGCTGGCGGGCTCACACACACACCCTCCATCACACACACAGACCCTCCACCTCACACACACAATCCATCACACACACAGACACCCCCATCACACACACACACATTCATACATACACACACAGCCACACTCACACACACACAATATCCATCACACACTCACAGGCACACTCAGCCACCCTCCATCTCACACACACTGACTCACGCACACTCACTCAAACAGACACACCATATATACGACAGTAAAATCTCGTGAATCTACTCACGCGGCTGAGCGCGGCCTCTCCAGCGAGCGGGACTTCCGGAGTGAGCGGGACATTTGGATCAACCGGAGTGCAGGGCCAACAAGTCAAGTCAAGTCAAATCAAGTAAAGTCAAGTCAAGTCAAGCACAGTGAGTGCAGTGCCAACAATCCATTTCAAGTCAAGTGAAGTCAATCCATGTCAAGTCAAGTCAAGTCGATTCATTTCACATCAAGTCCAGTCAAGTCAAGTCAATCCATTTCAAGTCAATTTAATGCAAGTCAATCCAAGTCGCTCCAAGTCAATCCAAGGCAATCCAAGGCAATCCAAGCCAAGCCAAGTCAAGTCAAGTAAGGCCAAGCACAGCGCAAGCGGGGCCAACAATACAATCCATTTGCCAACAAAGTCAATCCATTTCAAGTCAAGACAATCCATTTCAAGTCAAGTCAAGTCAAGTCAATCCATTTCAAGTCAAGTCAACTCAATCCATTTCAGGTCAAGTCAAGTCAAGTCGTCCAGCCATTTCAAATCAAGTCAGGTCAATCCATTTCAAGTCAATCCAAGTCAATCCATGACAATCCACGTCAATCAAAGTCAATCCAAGTCGCTCCAAGTCACTCCAATTCTCTCCTAGTCACTCCACGTCACTCCAAGTCAATCCAAGTCAAGTCAATCCAAGCCAATCCTAGTCAATCCAAGTCAAGTCAAATAAAGTCAATCCAAGTCAATCCAAGTCAATCCAAGTCATTCCAATTCAATCCAAGTCAATCCAAGTCAATCCAAGTCAATCCAAGTCAATCCGAGTCATCCAAGGCAATTCAAGCCAAGCCAAGTGAAGTCAAGTAAGGCCAAGCCAAACACAGGGCAGGCGGGGACAACAATACAATCCATTTGCTTTCATTTCAGGTCAAGCAAATTTCAAGTCAAGTCAAGTCAAGTCAAGTCAAGTAAATAGATTTCAAGTCAAGTCAAGTCAAGTCAAGTCAAGTAAATAGATTTCAAGTCAAGTCAAGTCAAGTCAGGTCAATCCATTTCAAGTCAACTCAAGTCAAGTCAATCCAAGTCAATCCAAGGCAATCCAAGTCAATCCAAGTCAAGCCAAGCCAAGTCAAGTAAAGCCACGCCAAGCACGGGGCAGGCGGGGCCAACAATACAGTCCATTTGCTTTCATTTAAGGTCAAGCAAAGCAAAGGCAAAGCAAAAGAAAAAGCACAGGGCAGGCGGGGCCAGTCAACAATACAATCATTTTGCTTTCATTTAAGGTCAAGCAAAACAAAGGCAAAGCAAATCAAAAGCACAGGGCAGACGGGGCCAGCCAACAATGCAATCAATTTGCTTTCATTTCAGGCCAAGCAAAGCAAAGGCAAAGCAAAAGCAAAAGCACAGCGAAGGCGGTGCCAGCCAACAATACAATCCATTTGCTTTCATTTCAGGTCAAGCAAAGCAAAAGCAAAAGGACAGGGCAGGTCAAACAAGTCATTGCATTTTCATTTCATTTCCATTTCCATTGAAGGTTCAAGCACAGGGCTGGCTAAATTACTCATTGCATTTTCATTTAATTTCCATTTCCATTGCAGTTTCAAGCACAGGGCAGGCCAAACTTTGGGCTAACAAATTATTTATTGCCAATGCATTGCAGACTCTCAGTTCAGTTGAATCACAGCTTAGAATCACAGTTAGGGACTCTCCCTCACAATTTTCCAGAGTGAGTGACTCACGTCCGTCATCCGGGGCTAAATACTCCCGCCCCCCGGAAGGGGCGTTGCCTTCACCATGGTGAGAGGACCAATCAGCTAATCTCACGATTTTTTAAACATTCATATTTTTTTTATTTTTCAGCGATCGGAAAAATCTTTGGGGCTGCTGCAGCGGAGGAGGACTGTGAGTAAGATGGCAAAATTCATAGCGATATAGGGTACCGTTTTTTCTTTAAAAAATCAATTAACTACTTAGAGAGGAAATGGTCAAGATGAGACTTTTGGTATAATGACAGATATTATTAATTCAGATGAATGGATTACAGGTAACATTAGCAAATTTGCACATGACACAAAGCTGAGTGGCAGTGTGAACTGTGAGGAAGATGCTATGAGAATGGAGGGTGACTTGGACAGGTTGGTTGAGTGGGCAGATGGCATCGCAGATGCAGTTTAATTTGGATAAATACATTATCCTTCTTTGGTAGCAAAATAGGAAGGCAGATTATTCTCTAAATGGTGTCAAATTGTGAAAACTGGAAGTACAACGGAATCCCGGGGTCCTTGTTCATCAGTCAATGAAAGTAAGCACGCAGGTGCAGCAGGCAGTGAAGAATGCGAATGGCATGTTGGCCTTCATACAAGAGGAGTCGAGTATAGGAGCAGATAGGTCCTTTTGCAGTTGTACAGGCCCCTAGTGAGATCACACCTGACTATTGTGTGAAGTTTTGATCTCCAAATTTGAGGAACGACATTCTTGCTATTGAGGGAGTGTAGCGTAGGTTCACATGATTAATTCCCGGGGTGGTGGGACTGTCATATGCTAAGAGAATGGAACGGCTGGGCTTGTGTATTCTGGAATTTAGAAGGGTGAGAGGGGATCTTATTGAAACATGTAAGATTATTAAGGGTTTGGACACGCTAGAGGCAGGAAACATATTCCAGATGTTGGGGAACTCCAGAACCAGGGGGCACTGTTTAAGAATAAGGGGTAAGCAGTTTAGAACGGAGATAAGGAAACAATTATTTCACACAGAGAGTTGTGAGTGTGTGGAAGCCGGTTTTCTGGATATTTTCAACAGAGAGCTAGATAGGGTTCTTAAAGATAGCGGAGTTAGGGGATATGGGGAGAAGGCAGGAACGGGGTACTGATTGTGGATGATCAGCCATGATCACATTAAATGGCGTTGCTGGCTCGAAGGGTCGAATGGCCTACTCATGCACCTATTGTCTATTGCCTAAACAGCCACTTTTTTGTTATGTGTTGTGCAATATTTCTGTCACATCTTCAGACTCATTCATAGTCTCGGTAAATTTGATTGTTCGCATAATCATAGATATCTCCTCAGATTTTAATTGCACATGATACTTGTAAAACATAAGAGAGTGTGCATATTGCAATTTGTTGGTGCAGCTAATGGAGAAAATTCAAAAGAAACCGCATTAAAGCGTTTAGAAAAATATTTAAGCTGATAACCGATGTTTGATGTATTGACGATTTCAACAGCAGAAACATGTCTCTACAGACTACTATTTTAACAGTGATGAAGGGCATGAAACAAACAACCTAATTAACGTGATCGTGATTGAATAATACCAATCTCATAGCGTGTTGATTCCACCCTTGAGGTTTCTGTAAAGTATAAGTACGAGCTAACTTTGAAATCGGGAGATCCGTGAGCCTATTGAACTGACTAGAAAGGCATCTTCCAACTAAATATGAACAGGCATGCACTCCCGAAGACCGAGAGTATTTACTATCCTATTCTTGCAATCATTGGAGTCCCAGGTAGGTGAGCCAGAGAATGGTTTTACAGATGTACGTTGATGTGCTTGACAGACGATATTGAACATCATGGCAAACATATCTGAAAACATTACAGATATCTATGAAATTATTATTGCAAACAAAGTGCTGTCAAAAACAAAGTATCGTGCTGATCTCACTTGTGTACTCTATCTAAAAATCATGTGGAAAAATGATTGAATTTCTCTGACGGTAAAATTATATATAAACGTTTTATAAGTAATATAATATTCTATATATTTTATATTAGTCAAGTCCACTGGACACAACAAGCCCTCCTTCTCCACCTCATACACAGTCCACCTGAACAATGGCCGATTCAACGCTTCCAAAGAGGGGTCTGCATATAAACGCGATGTTTCAAGCTCTTTCTATTTTCATTCCATGCAGTTGATTTTGCATAGCTTCATTATACGAAGAACAAGTAAACGTACGGCGGCTTGCTGCTGAGCATTATCGATCATAACTGATTTTAACTTTAGACTTCACGGCCGAAATAAAAAAAACAACGGTTTGATGGACGCTGTTCTCTGTATTCTGTAACTCTCGCTAAAGAATGTCAGTCATGTGTGCGAGTCCGTGCGCATGTTATGATCGCAAGTGCCTCCATCTGCCTGATAACTTACCGCGAAATAAAACATGCAAGTCGAGGGATGCTGTCGGTGAGTTTCTATAAAACACACGTCTTTTTATTTCCATTGTGAATGCTCAGCTAAATTAGCTCACGGTTTACTAAGGCTGAGCAACGTGGTTTCTTTTAAAGCATTGTAACATTTAAATACAAGTTGCACAAAGTGAAACTGTCTAATGGTCCTGATTTGACCTAGATTTGACAGCCGGAAAAAGAAAATTCCCCGTTGCATTTCAGGAAGATTTAAGTTTTACATTCAGCAGACATTCAGAAGAAAGGTAAAACACTTGTTGCTTTTAGACACAAAATGCTGGAGTAACTCAGCGGGACAGGCAGCATCTATGGAGAGAAGGAATGGGTGACGTTTTGGGTCACCTGTTGCTTTTAGACTGTTTTGCCAGATTTAATCGCTAACATTTTTGTTCTTATCGCCGGTGATTAAAGTGTTGAGGATCCATCTGCAAACTGCGATGGGTTGTGTAGCGGAGATTATGGCATGCTCCAAGTTTAGTAGTTTGGGTCGAGACTACGCCTAATCACTTCCAAGAGCACGCTCTCTCTTTACTCATGATGTTGCTGATCACCAAATGTGTATTAGATGCGGTGTCCTCGACATTATTGAGCTGAGATGTCGTATGTTCGCATTTAACCCATCAGACCTACAGCAGTCACACCTCGAGAAATTGCATCGTGTTGCTTCTTTAAATGGTTACATATTTGCAAGTGTTCGAGATTATCAAACCGGAATTAAACCTCTTCCTAGAGCCCTTCAACACGTATTGTCACACGGCCAACAGGGTTATTCCGGGGATGCGCACGCAGACCTCTAGCGCATGGGTCTTACATTTATGTTTCCCAATGAATTCGTCTTGCAGGATAGACAACGATCCCACGCATTTAGTGGTTTGCAAACTGCAATTTTTTAGCAGGAGAATGCTAACCTGTCAGTCAGTAGAGCGGGTCGGGATGTACTTGTGTTGAAAGCCGATCATGACGGTTGAAGCTGTGAACTTATCGACAGGTTGTGCCTCTGCCGTTGAGTCGTGTTGCCCGGTTTTGTTGTCTGCCATCTGTGATTGACTGAATTTCAAAGCGTCAAGACACCACCGAAATAAAACTGGCGATAAATGTTAAGTATCAAAGGTTGTCTGGCTTTTCGAAAGTCTGGACCTCGGTCCATGATATGTGTGCCGAATTCATGTGTGAATCGCATCCGCCGCACAGCCTATGTAGCGGATATCAGACGTCAGCCTGCTTGGTCAGCCATATCGCAAATGAATGTGTGTACGTGTACTCTAAGGGGAGAGAAATGGACAGCAGGTTGCCATTAAAATGTTAACGATTGTCCCAGCTAATTTATTACAGTAGAGGAACAGAATGAGGAATGTGAGAAGTGTGTATGCAGAGGGGGGCAACAATGTACATGCTGCTGTGAGCTCTAAATGTCAGATTTGCAGATAAGCTGCGGAAAGTTAAATCTGTGTGATTATCAGTGGGGAGGCGCGGTTTCCATGAGATAAACTAAGGTAACATGAGTGCCAAACACGTGACAAATAAAATCAGAAATTAATAAATATCTCTAAACATCCTTGGTCGACGGGTATCCAGCTGCAAATGGGCTTTGGACTTCAGGCCAGGCAGGCTCCTATCACGTGGAATTGGTTTTACCGTCTCCACAAGGATAGCCCACAATACTGCTACTGCTCGGAGCTGTGTGCTCAGTCCATGCTCTACTCCAAATACACCCATGTGTGTTTGACCACGTAGAACGGTAACTCGGTGTTTAAGTATGCCGATGATGCCACTGCTGACGGGCACTTCGACAAGAATGATGAGACGAAATAGAGGAAGGAAATCCGGTACATAGTGTCATTGAGTCAGGACACTATCTAGCCGTTAACATCTCGGCGACACAGTTGCGTGTGAACTAAAGGAAGCGGAGAGGACAAACACCGCCCCATCTCATCTCTAGATGTGATCAACATTTCGTGTTATGTGGCATTAATATCACCAAAACAATAGCTGGTCCCTTCACGGAGATGCGATAACAACAAAGCGCAACAGTCTGTTCACTTTATGAGAAGTCTGAGAATTAAAAGGGGTCCAACCGTAAACCTGTGTAATATAGTTTGTTATTCCAAAGTGTTATAGGCAAGAAAAACTCGTACACGCATGGCAAATTGAAGCAAATGAATATATATTTCGCGGGTTATTGCTCGTTCGTAATTCAATTTTCTTCTTTTGGTTGCAGCAAATTTGGTGGCAATCCTTATCCTGTCGTCTGGAAAGTGCGGCCTCACTAGATGTATCATCCAGTATCTGAAATCAATGGCGGTAGCTGATCTAATGGTACTGGTTTCCGGTGTAATTCTCTATGAGATTAAAGAGGCACATTTTCCGCATTCATTCCTCAATTACACCCCCATTTGCAGTTTTGTTATTACACTGATTTTTCTTTCGCTCGATTGTTCCGTCTGGCTGACTGTCACTTTTACATTCGATCGATTTGTTGCCATATGTTGCCAGTCGTTGCGTTCAAAATATTGTACCATGAAGACGGCATTGAAAGTAATAACAGCGGTGTTTATGTTGAGTATTTTAGAAAATATTCCACTCTACTTTATATTTGAACCACGCGAAGTAATTAATGATATCCCATGGTCCTGTTATGTAAAATCAAGTTTCTACACATTGCCCACCTGGGTCGCGTTTTTATGGTTTGAAACACTCTTAACCCCATTTGCGCCATTTGTGTTGATTCTTCTGCTTAATACCTTGACCATAAAGCATATTATCATGGCCAACAGAGTCAGGAGCAAGCTCCGAGGGAGTAATATAGAGGCGTGTCAGACTGATCAAGAGACTGAGAACAGAAGGAAATCGATCATTTTACTCGTTGCAATATCTGGCAACTTTATTTTCTTATGGATGGTAAACCTTGTGTTCTTCATCCTTGTACAGTTTACAGATTCTCAATTCATGGAAACAGATGACATCGACCCGTTCACCATTGCGGAAAGAAGTGGCTTTATGCTGAGGAATTTGAGTACTTGCACAAACACTTTCATTTATGCAGTTTCTCAGAGACACTTCAGAGAGGAACTGAAGAATGTAATTTCACGTCCCTTTCTTGCCATTGCTAATATATTCAAACGTTTGAACACAAAACTAACTTTATCCAAATATGTAATCAAGTGATAATTTGCGAGACACACGTATATATCTGTAACATGTAATAGGATTTGTCGTGGTATCCCTTTCCACAATTTCTTTGGATTTTGTTTCCCTATTTAGTTACCATGAACCAATACTAAACCAAAGTGATATTTTTGGAATATAATGTACGGTCATTGAAATAGTATATTTGTTTCCATTTACTCATCCCATTTATGACGACAACTTAGTTTGAAGTCCATTGTCTATCATCAGAAACAGAAAATCGTTCAAGTCAGTATAATGTGGTTTATTATAAACCGGGCGGAATTAAAGACAGACGGAATTTAAAAATAACGTTTTGTGGCCTGACGGACGCCAAGGGTAACTGAAAATTTAAATGATGTTCCTTCCCACTGAGCTGATGGAAGCTTTTAACAACGATATCATCCAACCTTAAACACAGTTCCTCTTCTTTTTGCCTTTCAATTCTGCACGTGCCTCTTATAATTCAATATAACTGTATCAGTTCGTCCCGGTTTTCCCATTTCTCGGCATCCCTTGCCGCAATGCATTTGCCTTCTTTACCCACAAGTATTTGCTTTCGCAAAATTCCTCACTTCTGACATCTCGGGATAAAATTCACGTGCAATGTTCCGTCAAGGTTTCTATCTGTTCGATATTCAGCTGCAGGTTCAGTTAATTTACCTCACGTTACATAACATCCATGTTTTTCCAGTCATCCTCAAACTCACTAGTCATATATCCAACATACGCACCGAATTAGCAATTATATGAAAAAAAGCAAAGATCCATCACCGATCTAAAGTCCACCGGTGGCCGCATATTTTCTAATGAGATAATAAATCTTCCACCACCACCCCGGGGCCTTATCACAAAAATGATAACATTGCATTGATTTCCCTGTGAATTAGACTACTGGCCTGCTCTACATTGTGAGATCTTGACACATGCCTCAATAAAATTCATTTAGGCATTGTTCACTGCCTTCATCCATATTATTACATGCCGCAATATTTGTGAAGTGTTCCCACGCACAATTACATGCTGACTATACCCGATGAGACATTGCTTCAGATTTAACGCTCCTTGGACCATAAGACTTTCAGACATTGGAGCACAATTAAGTTATTTGACCCGTCGACTCTGCCAGTCGATCATGGCGAATTTTCTTTCCTTCTCAACCGCATTCTCCTTCATTCTCTCGGTAGCTTTGGACGTCCTTACTGATCAAGGGCATATGTATCGGTTATCGGTTTATAAAGTACCATATGTTCTGACCTCTACATTTGTGGGAAAGACTTTCAAATATGCACCGCGTTCTGGCTAAACAATCTCCTCTTTTGACCATTATAATCCTTATTCATTCAATGACTTCTAAGTGCACTCCATAGCTTGATATGATCCATAATAGGTAAATACACTTTTGTTACCCTGCTACAACATCATTAAGTGTTTGCACAGTTGCCGGAAAGGAAAGTGCAAATTACTGTGATGGAATAAAAGAAAAACGTGGAAGCTAAAACCTTTTATATTTCTCCACCGGAACGTTGACTGTTGATCGTCCCACAGATAATGGTTCTCCAGCATTTACTGTTTCCAGTTCAGATGAGGAGAGCCCACATGCAGAAAAATCCAGTTAATTTCATGTTTAGTTTAAATCCTGCTGACTTTTCATTGTTTAACTTTAAGTGTGGATTTTATTTTTTATTGTGGTGTAAAAGTAATTTCATTGCATCTGTCTTTCCTTTAAAACGTGGTTATCATGCATCTGCTTATCTGATTGTAGATCTCAAAACTTGTCATTTAGCGCATTGCATTGTATCTTTTATTGCCTGAATTTAGACTTGTGCATTTCTCAGCTGAATTAGTATATAGTGGAAATACTTTTATTTGTGCTTCATTTGTTGATTTTCATGTATGGGAAGCCCTTTTTCAGACCACTGCGTTGTTTGCTGTGGTGCTTCACCGTGATATGGGTTTGCAGGAAATTACGCATATTTCTCAATATGCGCAAAAAAGCGTTTTTTATATTGAACAAGAATAAAGACTTTGTTTCACATTCAAGACATTTGTTTCACATAAGACTTTGTCTTATTTTCTGATCTACTGAGAGGTGACAATTTTAAACATTTAAAAAGCACAGCATATGAGGCAGCTGAGTCCTTAAATCTCACAAATGATTGTGAGAATCAAGATGTGAATATATTTTGCCTTCCTCTATTTTGTGTTTTATGATGAAAGGAATATTACATTCAAGTCATGAGACTTTGTAGTGATATTAAAATGAAGACTTCCAGACATCAATTTGATCTTGATAGCAAAGAACTCTCTTTTATTGTGCAATGAAGTAAACAAACAGTGAGAATCAAACGGATCAGCAAAAAGCTTTTCAACACAACACAACACAACACAAATTTATATATAAACTTCAAGCAATTTTTTCTTTTCAACCCACTCTGTCACCTTATCAATAACTTGCTTAACTTTGTTAAGCAGAATTTGTCTTTAAAAAGTCTAAGTAACTGATATTTCTGTCCCTGATTATTGTTTCTAAAAAGAGTTCCCACGGTAGAATCACGAGTCACAAAGTTAAACGCACGGGCCACTACGTTCTTACAACGAGTTTAAAATGTTTCAAATTTTAACCACAAGAGTACATTTTACTCGTGGAAAAGTACAAACATGTTTGAACTTTTGCAAGAGTTAACAAGTTTCACGGGTACCTCCCGTTAGCGCCAAGAGTCGCTAAGTTGCGTCCACGAGTTCCGACGTTCCCGCTACGTTAATTGTACGCGATTACCACGAGTTAAATTTGTTTTAAACTCGGGGTCACTCGTGGGTCAACTCGCACAGTGAGACAGCCCTTTTAGGACCAGGGCAAACCTATACGCCTCCCGATGCAGAGCAACACAATCTAAACAATAACAACGTATTAGTTGGAAAACTGAAATAGTGACAGAAAATAGTGTAATAGAAGTAGCTAATATTTCGTGTCCGATACCCTTGGCCCAGTTCCCCAGAACTGCGGAAAAGAGAAGGGACATTTGTCTCCGTAGTAGAGTTGAAACGTGATGGCAATGAGTGTAATAAAATAACCTTCTCTGTTAATGTGAAGTAATGCAACCATCAGGATCAGTTATGGCAGAGATCAAACTGGAGTAAGTGAACAAGTACAAGTACCTGGTCCTTCACAGAAGCAACAATGGTGCGTTGCCTTTACGCATAATCTGCTAATTTTACCGAAATAACTTGGAACTTTGTCTATGATGAGAAGCATCTGGGCATCGCGTTCTTCGCAGTGTTGCCATCACCGATGGTCGGTGCGCTCAGGATGGGTCGACTGACGTGCTTCTCTGTTGTATGTGCCCATGGTCCCCATGACACATAATAAGTCCAATCTCTCAATTACCTTTACGGGAAATCCTGTTCCCGACATCAATTGCCTCCCGAACACAGTTAAAATTCAACGATCTTCCTCTGCCAATATCTATTGAAGTCGTGAAAATAGAAAACCCTCTAAATATACATGTCCCGAATCCATCTTGATGCTCAGGGAACGTGACTTAGCAAAACAAATGGGATACTTCGCTCCATCCTGGAGCCGCCATCTTGGAGGAACGGCTGCTAAAATGCAGCCGTCCGTCAAATTCACTTTTTCTTTAGTTTTAGCTTTTTATTTCTTTGTTTGTTTGGGGAATTTTTACTTTTAATGTGGGGGGGGGGGTAAGGGGGAAGCTATTTCTGGGTCCCTACCTGGTCGGTGAGGCAGCTTTTTCTCCAGGCTGCCTCGTCGACCCGTCCTCGTGGCCTACCAGCGGGCATGGAGCGCCGTTTTCCTGATGGGGCCGCCCAGCACCTTCAGCTTCGGTGGCGGCACAGCGCTGGAGCGCTATCGCGGAGCGGAGCGGGCGATGCCTTGCCTGGGTCGCCGCACTGGATCGACGCGCTGGAGCTCCGGTATACGTTGACCGCCGAGATCAACACCTCCGGGCTGCCGGTCTGCGCATCGGGAGCCTCGTGGCTCCAACTCGGCGCGGCCCTGTCGGCTTCAGGTGCCATCGACTCCGCTGGGAAACCGGCCGTTCCAGCCGCTGCGAGGACTCTCCCGACGGCCAGGAACATCGGGCCTCCGTAGAGGCAACTCTGGAGGCCTCACTGGGCCTGACTCTGGGGAGAACTGGGTTGGGGACTGGACATTGTGCCTTCCCCCACAGTGGTGGTCATTGTGGGGGGATGATTTTGTGTGCCGTGCCTGTTAGTCTGTGTGCAAGATGGCGGTCGGAGGGGAGAGTGGACGCTGGCGCGAATTGGTCGCCGCTGCTCTCTCCTCAAATTGTGTTTCTTATTTTCTTTTTGTGCTTTTGAAATTGAATTCTGTCCTTGATTTGTGTACTGTGGTGTTTTTATATTTAATTTATTCCGATTATGTGTTTTGTATTTTTGTGATTCTATGCCTTGTAAGGTGTCCTTGGGTTTTAGAAAGGCGCCAGTAAATAAAATGAATTATTATTATTATTATTCTCCTGCCTTCTCCCCATAACCCCTGACACCCGCACTAATCAAGAATCTATCTGTCTCTGCCTTAAAAAGATCCACTGATTTGGCCTCCACAGCTGTCTGTGGCAAAGAATCCCACCGATTCACCACCCACTGAATAAAGAAATTCCTCCTCATCTCCTTCCTAAAGGAACGTCCTTTAATTCTGAGGCTGTCCCCTCTGGTCCTAGACTCTGCCACTAGTGGAAACATCCTCTCCACATCCACTCTATCCAGTCCTTTCACTAGTTGTGTTTAAAGTTTGTAGATACAGCGTGGAAAAAGGCCCTTCGGCCCACCTAGTCCGCGCTGACCAACGATCATCCCTTCTCTGAAGATGGACACAAAGTGCTGTAGTAACTCAGCAGGTCAGGCAGCATCTCTGGAGAACATGGATAGGTGACGTTTCACAGAGTGCTGGAGTAACTCAGCGGGTCAGGCATCATGTGTGGAGAACATGGATAGGTGACGTTTCACAGAGTGCTGGAGTAACTCAGCGGGTCAGGCAGCATCTCTGGAGAGAAGGAATAGGTGACTTTTGCGTTCAGTCTGAAGAATAGCTCGATTGTAATCACGTTTTGTCTTCCTGCTGACTGGTTAGCACGCAACAAAAGCTTTTCACTGTACCTCGGTATACGGGACAAGAAAATAAACTGCTCAAGAAGGGTCTCGACCCAAAACGTCACCCATTCCTTTTCTCCAGAGATCCTGCTGGACCCGCTGAGTTACTCCAGCACTTTGTGTTTTTCTTTAGTGTAATTCAGCATGTGCAGTTCCTGCTGTGATCACCTGTTCATTCCAGCTCTATATTCATCACAATCATACTTTATTAGCCAAGTATGTTTTGCAACAGATGAGGAATTTCATTTGCCAAGTCAGTCATACAAATAAAAAGCAACGGAACACACAAAACACATTTTAACATAAACATCCACCACAGTGACTCCTCCACATTCCTCACTGTGATGGAAGGCGAAAATAGTTCAATCTCTTCCCTTTGTTCTCCCGCGGTCGGGGGTCTTGAACCCTCCGTTGACGGGACAATCTTGACTCCCGTAGCCGGCGGCATTTTGGCCCTCCGCTTCGGGGCGAGCAAGCTCCCACATCGGGGGGGAAATGTCAGCTCCTCCGCGCCGGGCGATCGGACCCTGGGTCGGGGCTGGTCAAACCTCTGCGTCGTTGGAACTTCCCGACTCAGCCTCTCCCTGAGACTGCGAGCTTTCGATGGTAAAGACCACAGGCCACGGTTGGAGCGTCGATCCCAGGCAAGGAATCGCAGGCTCCGATGGTAAGTCCACGGCCCGAGGTGGGGCTCATAGTCAGTCCCGAGCGAGGCTTCCAGCTCCATCAATCATTGTGCTCATGTACTCCTGCAGAAGTTTGATAAGAGTTTCCATCCACAACTTACAGAAGCCCCATGGATTTTTCTTTCATCAACCAAATTGGTTCGGGCTTCTGAGTCGCTGATGAACTTTCTTTGTGATGGGTTCAATACAGGGATGTGATACTGAGGCTCTATAAGGCACTGGTCAGGCCGCATTTGGAGTATTGTGAGCAGTTTTGGCCCCCATATCTGAGGAAGGATGTGTTGGCTCTGGAGAGGGATCAGTGGAGGTTTACGAGAATGATCACAGGAAGGAGTGACAATAGACAACAGGTGCAGGAGTAGGCCATTCGGCCCTTCGAGCCATCACCACCATTCAGTGAATTGGCCTCCACCAACTTCTGAGGCAGAGAATTCCACTGATTCACAACTCCCTGGGTTAAAAAGTGTTTCAATAGACAATAGGTGCAGGAGGAGACCGGTCCTTTCAGCCAGCACCGCCATTCTGTGTGATCATGGCTGATCATCCACAATCAGTACCCCGTTCCTGCCTTCTCCCCATATCCCTGACTCCGCTATCTTTAAGAGCTCTATCTAGCTCTTTCTTTAAAGTATCCAGAGAATCGGCCTCCACCGCCTTCTGAGGCAGAGAATTCCACAGACTCTCAACTCTCTGGGTGAAAAAGTTTTTCCTCATTTCCGTTCTAAATGGCTTACCCCTTATTCTTACACTGTGGCCCCTGGTTCTGGACTCCCCTAACATCGGGAACATGTTTCCTGCCTCTAGCTTGTCCAAACCCTTAATAATCTTATAAGTTTCAATAAGATCCCCTCTCAACTTTCTAAATTCCAGAGTATACAAGCCCAGCCGCTCCATTCTATCAACATATGACAGTCCCGCCATCCCGGGAATAAACCTGGTGAACCTTTGACATATGATGAGCGTTTGTCGGCACTGGACCTGTACTCGCTGGAGTTTGAAGGATGAGGGGGGAACCTCATTGAAACTTACCGAACAGTGAAAGGCCTGGATAGAGAGGATGTTTCCACCAGTGGGAGAGTCTAGGACTAAAGGTCACAGCCTCAGAATTAAAGGGCGTTCTTTTAGGATGGAGATGTGGGAGGAAATTCGTGAGTCAGAGAGTGGTGAATCTGTGGAATTATTTGCGGCAGACGGCTGTGGAGGCCACAAGTCTGGATATTTTTAAGGCAGAGATAGATAGATTCTTGATTAGTGTGGGTGTCAGAGGTTATGGGGAGAAGGCAGGATAATGGGGTTGGGAGTGAGAGATAGATCAGCCGTGATTGAATGGTGGAATGGACTTGATGGACCGAATGGCTTAATTGTGCTCCTATCATTTAAAGACAATAGATGCAGGAGTAGGCCATTCGGCCCTTCGAGCCAGCACCGCCATTCTGTGTGATCATGGCCGATCATCCACAATCAGCACCCCCCCCCCCTGTTCCTGCCTTCTCCCCATATCCCCTGACTCCGATATCTTTAAGAGCTCTATCCAATTCTCTTGAAAGTATCCAGAGAATTGGCATCCACTGCCCTCTGAGGGAGATTATTCCACAGATTCACAACTCTCTGGGTGAAAACGTTTTCCCCATGACAATAGCAATAGATAACAGGTGCAGGAGTAGGCCATTCGGTCCTTCGAGGGGGCACCGCCATTCAATGTGATTATCCCCAATCAGTACCCCGTTCCTGCCTTCTCCCCATATCCCCTGACTCCGCTATGTTTAAGAGCTTGTGAACTCATTGGAGGTGGCTGAGGGCTGGCATGGGGGCTAGATGGGCGAATGCACTAATTCTGCTCCTATGCCTTATGGCCATATGACACCGGCTTAATTGGGGCACCTATCACTTGTGAACTCACTGGAGGGCAGGCATGGAGCTAGATGGAGAGATCTTTGGAGGGTTGCTGAGGGCTAGCGTGGAGCTAGATGGGCCGAATGGCCTAATTCTGCTTCAATCGCTTACGGCTTGATGACAATGGCTTAATGGGTCCCCTATCATTGGTGAACTCACTGGAGGGGTGGCGTGGACTTAGATGGAGTTGTCTTTGGGGGATACTGAGGGCTATCATGGGGCTAAATGGGCCGAATGTCAGGACCAGTGGGAGCCCAGCGGGGCGCAGATGCGGAGCGGCCGTGAGTTGATGCCCCTGTCGTTGAGACAAGGGCAGAAGTAAGGGTAGAGGGTCTCGGAGGTGTGGGTGAAGGTGTACAGGTGAGCCATGTTGTCGGCATCGTAGAAGGACACCTGGCCGCCCTCGTGGTCCAGGTGGACGGTGCGGGGCCGCTCCAGGGCCCAGTATTCGTGGCCCTTCCTCAGCCACAGCAGCCAGTAGCCGGCGTGCGGGGCGGGGGCGAGGGGTGGCGGTCCATGCGGTCGGCCGATTCCCCCACCACCCTGACCTCCCACTTGCACTTGCCCCCCACCTCCACCTCCCAGTAGCGTCGCCCCCAGCACGCAGACGTACGGCTCGAAGCGCAGCGGCCCGAGGGTCGCCCCGTCCCGGACAACGTCGCAGTGGCTGACCGCCCGCAGGTCCGGGCTCAGCCACAGGCGCCGGTGGGCAGTGGCTGGATCTAGAGTCAGGGGGGTCGGGGCTATGTGGGGGGGATGTAGATTAGTATGTCGATACGATATATATGTTACCACACAGATTATGCTTGTTGCATATTCCTGATGAGTTCTCTCTCGTTAGACTAGCTGAATGCATGGAGACGGGAGCACCTAGTGTTTCCTCCACAGAGCTGCTAATAAAATACTATGGATTCTAATCACTATATGCGAGTCTGATCATTTCCTACAGGCAGGGCCGGATTTACGTATAAACTAGACAAGCTTAAGCTTAGGGCCTCGAGATCTAGGGGGGCCTCGGCCCGCTACACCAAGGTGTATAAAACCTTTGACATAGGGGCGTTGTTACAAACCCTACCATCAGTGGTGCTGTGCTTGCGATTCCGGAGGCTTTGGTGGTGGTGGGGAGCGGGATTAAAATGCAGATGAGGTTTATATTCGTTGTGGAGAGGACCTCCTACTCTTTGCCCGCTGACCCTCGCCACTCCACCGCCCTCCAGCAGCCCGCAGCCGTCGCCTTACCTGCAGCCTGGACTCAGCACCGGGCCTGAAGTTTTCACGCTGCAGACTCCAACTCCCCTGGGTTTTAATGCACTGGGTTCTAGTACTAGTCCCCCTAACCCAGGCAACCTCAGTGGCTGTTCCACTGGGTCTTCCCCATTCACCTCAAACTATGTGACCCCAGCTCTTTCCCACCTACACTACAGTCCTCATACCCCCTGACCACCCACCACCCCCCACCAGACATCGCCTCGGCCTCGGTCCACTTACCTGCCTTCTTCCGACCCAACCCCCATCCCTGCCGTGTGTTCACCATCCCCCCTGACCTCCCCCTCTCAGATACCGAACGGTCTGTCCTCAGCAGAGGCCTCACCTTTGTCCCCCTCCATCCCCACCTCAATGAGTTCCGCGCCCACCACGATTTGGAGCTCTTCTACCGTCGCCTCCGCCTCAGACCGTTCTTCCATGGGAGTCCTCGCCCCCATTGATGATCCCTTTTCCCGTCTCAAACGGACCCCCTCCTCATGCACCCACATTATGGCCATTGGTACAATGAAATTTGGGGGTCACCATCCGACGTCGGAACGGGAGAACATTCTCAGCGGCTTGGACTTCCGAATCGGCCACTTCCTACCGGAGATCGTGGCTCCCGAAGTCCACAGGCTGAGCTGGGCGGAGATTCACGCTGGCAGCCCTCGGCAAAGGGACCCCAGGGCTTCGCGATGTTGAAATCAGCGCGACCCGAGACTGGGAGCTCCGCAAACCACAGCTCCATGATGTTGAAGCAGCAGGCCCAACACTCCAGAGCTTCAAACGGGGATCCAGGTAAGGCATCGCCCGCTCTGCGATGAATCCAATATGTATTTTAAAACCAACTGTTTAATGACAACATACAGTAGGATCTAAAAGTGTCACACTGTCACTGTCGGGTAGTTATGGTCCTCAGATGTAGTCACAGATGGAGCAGCAGGACACCAGACGCCTGTGGCAGGGGCTACGGACTGTAACCAACTACCGGAGCAGCCCCCCCTCAACCGGAAGTGCTGGCACCTCCCTAGCTGATGACCTGAACTCCTTCTACGCTCGTTTCGAGACGGGCAACATCACCCCAGGTTTGCCTGGCTAACGAAGCTGAAGGGAGGTCCATCGCTGGGGATGTGCACACATTCTCGTTGTCCGAGCACGACGTGAGGGGGGCCCTGACAAGGGCGAACACGAGGAAAGCTGTAGGCCCAGATGGCATCTTGGGGCGAGTACTTAAGTCTTGTGCTACGCAGCTAGATCCGGTGCTCACTACAATATTCAACCTCTCCCTGGCCAAGTTCGTGGTCCCTGCCCGCTTCAAAAGATCCATCATTGTACCTCGTCAAGTCAAGTCACTTTTATTTATATAGCACATTTAAAAAACAACTCTCGTTGGCCAAAGTGCGTTGCATTGGTATAAGAATTGTATAACAAACAACAGTGGTTCATAGATTAAATACAAACATAACTACATACATATAGCCCTCGCTCAGAGGACGTCAACAAAGGCTTGGGAGTAGCGATGATTTTTTAGTCTCGACAAAGGAGTCGATGGAGGGTGCAGTTCTGATGGGAAGAGGGATGCTGTTCCAGTCTAGGACCTGCAACAGCAAGGGCGCAGTTGCCCCTGAGCTTATGCCTGGACCGCGGGATGTTCAGCAACCCCAAGTCGGCCGATCTGAGGGACCTGGAGGAGGTGTGGTGGGTAAGCAGGCATTTGATGTAGGTGGGGGCAAGCCCATTGAGGGCTTTGTAGACATAAAGGAGGATCTTGAAATTTATTCGGAACCGCACAGGGAGCCAGTGGAGAGAGGCCAGGATCGGGGTGATGTGGTCCCTTTTTCGGGTACTCGTCAGCAGTCTCGCTGTGGCGTTTTGGACCTGTTGCAGGCGAGACAGGGAAGATTGGCTGATGCCAGTGTAGAGGGAGTTGCAGTAATCTAGGCGGGAGGAGATAAATGTGTGGATGATCTTTTCGAGGTCATCAAACTGGAGGAATTGTTTTATTTTAGCTATCGTCCGAAGCTGAAAGAAGCTAGCTTTTACCACGGCATTGACTTGTTTGTCAAATTTCAACGCTGAGTCAAATATCACACCAAGGTTTTTGACATGAGGTTTGAGTAGAGGGGTAAGGCTGCCTGCTATCGTTTTGAGAAGGATGACCTCAGACTTACTCTCGTTTAGTTGGTGGAAGTTCTGGGCCATCCAACACTTTATATCCTCGAGGCAGCGGATAAGGTTAAGCAGATTTGATTGTTTTTTGGGCTTCAGGGGGAGATAGAGTTGTGTATCGTCTGCGTAGCAGTGGAAGGAAATGCCGTGCCTTTGAATGACTTGGCCTAAGGGGAGCATATACAGGCAGAAGAGAATGGGGCCAAAGATGGTACCTTGTGGAACCCCACAGCAGAGACTAGCTGGGGAGGAGAAAGAGTTGCCTATGTTAGTAGAGAAACTCCTACCTTTGAGGTAGATGAACCAGCTCAGGGCAGTGCCATCAATACCAACCCCGTACCAGAGACGGTCATTTAAGATGCTGTGGTCGACAGTATCAAATGCTGCACTGAGGTCGAGGAGCAGGATTTCAGTCGCCGGAGTCAACGGTGAGCAGTACCTGTATCTAAAAATGCCTGTCTGAATGACTACCGTCCGGTGGCCCTCACCTCGGTAGTCATGAAATGCTTTGAGAGGCTGGTGAAGAAACACATCTGCGCCTTCCTCCCTCGCAACATGGACCCGCTACAATTCGCATACCGTCCAAACAGATCCACGGACGATGCGGTCTCCCAGGTTCTGCACACCGCTCTCTCTCATCTTGACAGCCAGAAGGGGGGCTATGTGAGGATGCTGTTCATAGACTTCAGTTCAGCCTTCAACACGATAGTACCCACCAGACTGGCCGAGAAGCTGCTGGAATTGGGGCTCAACACCCCCCCCCCCC
>JAXLNO010001556.1:2500-89107 GCA_038087875.1 Malacoraja senta | reverse complement strand
TTAATTTGTAAACAACACCACTAACCCTTGGACTGTGGAGTAGTTTACAAATATATGATCATCTTGTTGACATGCGTTGACTTTCTGATCAGATTGAGACTTTGGAGTCTCATGGGCCTGTCCCACTTACGTGACTTTTTCGGCGACTTGCCGGCACCCGTCATAGGTCGTTGTAGGTCACAGAATATGTTCAACGTTGAAAACCCAGCGGTGACTAGAACAAGGTACGACGCTTTGGGTAACTACTCACGACCATACAGGCTTCACCCCGCGACATGTCGCCTGTATGGTCATGAGTAGTCTCCTCAGTCGCCCAAAGAGTCGTCGCGTCTTTCTGGACGCCACTGAATTTTCAACATATTGAACATTTTCAGTGACCTGCAACGACCATTGACGGGTGCCGGCAGTCGCCGAAAAAGTCGGGTAAGTGGGACAGGCCCATCAGAAGATGGTCAGTACAATTTCCTAAAGACTTTTTCTTAAGCTATAATTGATCCTGAAAGCTCAGTTGAATTTTTTGGGCCGCATCCAAGTCACAGCTCCTCCTTTCCCTTTAAAATATCAATTCCTGAAATGAATAAATGCAAACTATTTGAGTCCACCACCACATCAACACACACAGAAACGTAACATTCAACACTAATTTGTATCAACCATTGATGATGGCCTGACTCTGTTCACCAAAATCAAACCTGAATTAACTGATTACAAATCAAATAGTGGCAAAAGCAAACTGCAGCTTATGCCTATCCACATATTGCTGCTGATTATGGCAGTAGTGTTGAGATAAGAAACAAACTGCAAAGGTCAAGGAGTCACTGAATCACTGCAATAGGCAACGTTGGAGGGTTGGGCTGGCCTTAATGTCAATCATTGTCACATTGACAAGTTGGAGGATTAGAATTAGACCATTCGGCCCATCGAGTCCACTCCGCCATGGCTGATCTCTGCCTCCTAATCCCATTTTTCTATCTTCTCCCCATAACCCTCGACACCCGTTCTATTCAAGAATTTGTCTATCTCTGCCTTAAAAATATCCACTGACTTGGCCTCCACAGCCCTCTGTGGCAATGAGTTCCACAGATTAATTACCTCTGACTAAAGAAGTTCCTGCTCACCTCCTTTCTAAAAGAGCGCCCTTTAATTTTGAGGCAATGATGCCACAGCAAACATCCTCTCGTAGTTTCAGTTGATGGAATATGTACTGCAGAATGTTGTCAGATTAGCCAAACACTAGTGCTTGGTCTGCCAACATACTGGATCTTCCAGTTGCTCACCATTTTAACTGCCCTTCATATTCCCATCATAAGCTTTCTGTCCTCAGCCTCCTCCATTGCCAGAGTGAGACCACACATAAACTGGAGAAGCAGCATTTCATCTACCACTCCCTCCTCCCGATCACCATCAATCTGAAGAAAGGTCTTGGCCCAAAATATCACCTATCCATGTTCTCCTGAGATACTGTCTGTCTGACCCATTGAGTTACTCCAGCACTTTGAGTCTTTTTTTGTAAACCAGCATCTGCAGTTGCTGGTATTTCCTATACAAGCAGTTGGCTTAAAACTTTTAAAAATTGGCATCCATATAGAAGTTAGAAAGACAGGCAGCAGGACTTCCTGTTTGGGAACATCTCAGTAAACCTTACCCCAGCACAAATGTTACAAAAAATTAGGCCCAAAAAGTGGAACTGAGCATCACGGAATAAGCCTGTTCGGTATTCCGAAAAACGCAAGGGAATCATGGGATTTGGCAAAGGTCATTTGAGAATTTAAAAAAAGCGAACGGGGTGCCTGGTAGCGGGGAGAGCGGGGTGTAACAGCGAGAGGGAGAGAGGGGGCAGATGCAAGTGGGAGACAGGGAGAGACGGTGAGAGGTGGGGGGAAGAGGGTTCAGTAGACAAACAACCACTGGTAAAGCCATGGCTCGTTGCTTCTAGGAGAGTGGAGAAAATGTCCTCAATCGACAGAATGCAACTTCAGAAACCCCTCGTCTCCACCGCGCTGGAGATTTCCGCTGGTGCAAGGAACAAATGACCTAAAGTTTGCGTTGAGTGAAACTGAGTGTTCTTACCGTCCTTGTCGTACACCGGCGTTTTGTGAGAGTGGTTGTATCCCGGGATCCAGGGGTGGAGGAGTCAGCAGCCGACAGACAGGTGAGCGGGCCACGGTAGCTGGTGCCTCTCCCTCGCTCACTCGCCGCTGGAAGAAGTGATACCTCTACACCCCGGGTCGAGAGCTGCCTCCTCCATCCCGCTGCTCAGTGGCAGCTGACTAGGATCCCACAGCATCACCGATGCCTCACATCAGCTCCTGATCCCCTGCCCGCCCGCCTGTCTGTCTGTCCGGATAATGTGACCGACGTTGGTTGAGCTGAAGCGTTGTCTGAACATTCTTCTGATTGTTTATCTCATGAATCACCAGACTGATTCCTGGGATGTCAGGACTTTCATATGAAGAAAGACTGGATAGACTTGGCTTATACTCGCTAGAATTTAGGAGATTGAGAGGGGATCTTATAGAAACATACAAAATTCTTATGGGGTTGGACAGGCTAGATGCAGGAAGATTGTTCCCGATGTTGGGGAAGTCCAGGACAAGGGGTCACAGCTTAAGGATAAGGGGGAAATCCTTTAGGACCGAGATGAGGAAAAACTTTTTCACACAGAGAGTGGTGAATCTCTGGAACTCTCTGCCACAGAGGGTAGTTGAGGCCAGTTCATTGGCTATATTTAAGAAGGAATTAGATGTGGCCCTTGTGGCTAAAGGGATCAGGGGGTATGGAGAGAAGGCAGGTACGGGATACTGAGTTGGATGATCAGCCATGATCGTATTGAATGGCGGTGCAGGCTCGAAGGGCCGAATGGCCTACTCCTGCACCTATTTTCTATGTATCTATGTATCTATGTATCCTGCACCTATTTTCTATGTTTCTATGTTTCTATGATGGGCCAGCGCCCCGCCGGGACAGGCAGAGTTGGATCCGGCACCAACCGCCCCGGCCCGGGGCCGCGGGGACGGTACACTCGGGAGGGGACGGAGACGGGGACGGCCCAGCGGCGGCTGGATAGGACAAGACGCAGTGGCACGGCCACCAGCAGTGTTTAGCCCGAGCCACCTATGACCTGTGCATTCGCAGTCGGAATACCGTACTGGCTTATTATAAATCGCTTTAGCGATAACATGGGACTCTACCTAGGCATGCTTATATTTAACATTTTTGTGGTGTGTGGGTGGGAGGGGGGTTTGTGGGGAGGGGGGGTGTGGGTGAGAGGGTGTGTGTGGGTGGGAAGATATGTGGGGGGAGGGGGGTTTGTGGGGTGGGAGGGGGGTTTGTGCGGAGTGGGGGTGTGGGTGGGAGGGGTTAGGGGGGAGGGGTTTGTGGGGATAGGGGTGTGTGGGTGGGAGGGGTTATGGGGTTGGGGGTTTGTGGGGGTAGAGGGGTGTGTGGGCGGGGCGGAGGGGTAGAGAGCTCGGAGAAAATACAGGGGAAGAGCCATGGGGGAGAAGGGGTATCACGGGAGCCAGCGAGGGGGACCAGAGGGGTAGTGGCTGGAATTGGCAGTGCGATGGGGACTCACAGTGGTGGCTGGTCGTTCTCCTACACTGGGATCAGAATCTCCGCTTTCCGTTTGGCGACATCGGCGACATCTCCGACTCAACTCCATACACCTCTCCCCCACACCCTCCGCCCCCCACAACCCCCCCTCCTCCACAGCCTCCTCCCCCCACAACCCCAATCCCAAATCCGCCCCTCCTCCACACCCTCCTCCCCCCACAACCCCAACCCTGCCCTTCCCCCACAACCCCCCTCCCCACACCATCCCCCCCCACAACCACTACCCCAACCTCACCCCTCCTCCACACCCTCCTCCCGCCACAACCCCAACCCCGCCCCTACCCCCACAACCCCAACCTCGCCCCACAACCCCGCCCCTCCCCCCAAAAACCCCCCTCACCCCCTCCCCATGCCCTCCTCCCCCCACAAGCCCAACCCCGACCTCCCCCCACAACCTCCCCTCCCCCACAACCCCAACCCCGCCCCTCCCCCCACAACCCCCCCTCCCCACACAACCCTCCCCCCACAACCCCAACCCCGCCCCTCCCCCCACAACCCCAACCCTGCCCCTTCTCCACATCTTCCTCCCCCACAACCCCGCCCCTCCTCCACATCCTCCTCCCCTCACAACCCCAACCACACAACCCCCTCCCCCACCCCCTCCTCCCCCCACAAACTCAACCCCAACCCCGCCCCTCCCCCACAACCACCCTCTCCTCCACAAAACCCCTCCCCCGTTAAAATATAATTAAAAATAGTTAAAATAAAAATGAAAAGGTTATTAAAGTATCATGTAGACAAGCCGTAAATGAAAAAAACTTTCAAATTAAGGATGTTTCATTCTAAATATATTTAATATAAAATAATTATAAATAATTTAAAACACTATTAACATTTATGACAGAAATTGACATTGTTGTGGCAATTCAACTTTGAATCCAGATTACGTAGAGGTTGTTAGTGTTGCAGAGTGCGGGGCAGCCGAGCTCCAGAATCACATCGCTGGTTCTCCGTGGACACGGAACCGGTAGAGGCAAGTATATTCTGGATGGCCCCAGTTGTTATTCACCCGCTGTTCAGTGAATTTGTAAATGGCAGCATCTTTATTCTACAAAGCAAAAAAACATGACGACAGATCAGGGAACCTGTGCTTCAGTATGAAAGTACTGTATGCTGGAGAGAAGATGGATTAGCTACAAACTAGACTTAAAACATCCTGCTGATCATGGATTTCAGGACATTCTATTCAATTACGTACAGCATTAATAACAAGCATTTTATCATGGAAAAGGTAGATGTTTTACAGAGGTATAAGGGGAACATGGATCTCAAATGACAGCAGGAAATACTGGGAGCAACAGCTTTACTCCATGTAGCATCGTGGACGGGGAGAGAACAAGCTTACTTACACAGGCTTGCTTTGTGGAAACTGCAAATTGTGAATAAAGTGACCATGAAAAATAAACTTCTATTCTGGAAAGATAAAATGCTGGAGTAACTCAGTGGGTCAGGCAGCATTCCTGGACCTGCCTGACCTGCTGAGTTACTCCAGCATTTTGTGTCTTTCCTCGGTAAACCAGCATCTGCAGGTTCTTGTTTCTACAATCTGTAATCTGGATTGGTTCAGCAAGTTTGAAACTTGTAAATGCTTCAAGTAGACCAGCCACTGATCCAGCTCTCCTCGGTTTCCCTATCTTTGCATCTGAAAACATGTTTATCCTTGACCAGATTGTATGGTCAATTAAAACAAGTATCTCTGCGCACCTGCTGCCTGACCCAAGTATTTCTAGCATTGTGTTTCAGTCCTCCATCACCTGCAGATTTGCAATTTTCTATTTGTAACTTGTCATTTGTTCCAGTCAATACGATATTTCCGATAATACGAGTCTGAAGAAAGGTCTCGACCTGAAACGCCTCCAATTCCTTCTCTCCAAAGATGCTGCCTGTCCCACTGAGTTACTCCTGCATTTTGTGTTCATCTTCGGTGTAAAGCATCTGCAGCATCAGCATTTCCTTCTTACACAATGCCCTATTTGCAAATCACAAACTCCTGACATACTTGCCAAATATATTTAATCTTCAGCAAAAGACACGTGTGAGAGAACTTACTGACAGTCCATCTGATCCCTTGAGTCAGATCTTACAATCAAGACCCATGAGCATTACTGAAGGGGGCTATAAATCTGTTCAGTTGAGAAGGGATCAGCTGCCAGCAAGATTGGGGGAAGGTGGTTGGACAGGAATCTACAATAGGGCCTCTATTGTAAGTCTTAGCTGATCAGTGGTGCAGGAACAAGAATGATTGGGGTTAGATCTTGTGGATCAAGAGGCCAGTACAGGGCCCACCTTAGGTTCCAACCAGTGTTGCATTGTGAAGGTAGAAAGAAATTGTGGAGAACAATACATCCAGAATGAAGGAGCTCGGTGAAATTAGCATTAGTAAAACAAAAAAGCATTGGGGGAAATAAAGCAACTAATGATGATAAATCCCCATGGCTGGACAAACTGCATCTTAATATTTTGAAAGATGGCTATTGCAACAGTGGTTGTCATCTTTCAAAATTCCATAAATTGTAGAACTTTCCCCACAAAACAGAAGGTAGCAAATTCCAGAAAGGAGGGAGATTAAAAAAATGGAAAGTTTCAGATCAATCTGCCTTTTAGAGTTATGGAAAATAATGCAATCTATTAATACAGATGTAGTAACATGATGCTTAAAATAAATAGGCTGGGTAGGGTCAAGTTGATTTTCAATGACAAATGTTTGACAAATCCATTCAAGTTTTTTTAAAGTTTTTTTTTTTTTTTTAATTTTATTTTATAAGAAGCAATGTACATACATCTTAATCATAATATGCAACATTTTACATTTCTTGTACAACTTCTTTTTTTTCCTTTTTTGTAAACCTTAACCTATAATATAAAAGGAGAAAAGAAAAAAGAGAAAGCAGAAAAGAGTGTGGATAGTAGTGAAGTGTAGTCCACAGTAGTTGGTGTTAAGTGAATGATAATGGTTAAGTAGTCTGCGTGCTTGAAAAATGTGAAAAGAAAAGAAGAAGAAAAAAAGGGGCCTTAAGAAAGGAAAAAAAAAAAGTAAGGAATCTGAAAAAGTTAAGGCTAAGCAAGAAGGAAAGGGAATGTGTCTGATTCCTGACGGTTCACACCCATCACCTAGTTCTAAAATACTTATTTTCCAGGGTTGTGTTGCACCATATTACACCCATAACAAATCAATGAAAGGTGACCATATTCTTAAGAATTGCTCTTGTTTTCCTGCTAGAACAAGTCTCATTTCCTCAAGATGTAGTATTTCCGACATACTTGTAATCCACATTTTAAACGTTGGGATAGGAGCGTCTTTCCAGAATTTAAGTATAATATTTTTTGCCGTTATCAAACCGTAGTTTAATAAACATCTTTGAAATGTAGTGAGTTCGGAACAGGCTTTCATTGTTCCGAAAATAATCAGTTCTGTATTTGGGTCCAGTCTTAATTTAAATATTTTTAAAAAACTTTCAAAAATGTCCTTCCAAAATTTCTGACGTTTTGCACAGGAGACAAATGAATGTGCTATTGTTGCCTCTTTAGTTAGGCACTTATCACAGATGGGAGAGACATTTGGAAATTTGTTATTTCATTTTGTTTTTGAGTAATATAGTCTGTGTACAATTTTAAATTGGATCAATATATGTCTAACGTTGATCGAACATTTATGTATATATAACAAATAGTCTTCCCATCTGTCCTTGGAGATTACTATAGACAATTCTTGTTCCCATTCTTTCCTTATACCATCTGTCGACGGTATGTTTATATTTAAAATAGTATTATAAAAATACGATGTAAGTGATCCAATTCTGCCTGCCTATTCATGCATTGTTCTAAAGGGTCCTACTTCAAATTTTGATAATCTTTTGAATGTTTTTTCAAATAATCTCGAGTTTGTAAATATCTAAAATATTGATTACTTTCTAAGTTGTATTTAAGCTGTAAATCTTGGAATGGTAAAAAATGTCCCGCTTCATACAAATCTTCCAAAGTCTTAATCCTAATCGTTCCCAGAAAATAAATGTTTTGTCAATAGTCGGTGAAAGAAGCGAAAGATTTCTTAGTTTAAGAGAGGATTTTATTTGTCTCCAAATTCGTATTGTACTGTGAATCATCGGTTTTCTATTATATATTGTGTTTTTCAGTTTTATTGGTGAGAAAAGGATCGCTCCTATATTAAAAGGAGTGCAATCCTCCTTCTCCATTATTGTCCATTCTAACAGTTGTGTTGAAATGTCTAACCAATACATTATATTTTTAATGTTCACTGCCCAATCATAGTACATAAAGTTGTGAAGTGTAAGTCCACCGTATTCTTTGGGTTTTATTATCCCATATGAAATTTGAAATGTATGAGTCAATTTTTTTAAAGAAGTTTTTAGGTATGTATGTAGGTATTGATTAGAATAAATATAGTATTTGTGGAAGAAAAATCATTTTAATGGCATTAATTCTGTATATTAAGGACATCGGTAGTGTTTTCCAAAATTGGATCGACGTTTGTAATTTAGTAAATAAGGGCCAGTAGTTTGCGTTAAATAGTGATTTGTGTTTTCTAGTGATTTGAATACCCAAATATTTAAATCTTTCTGTAGTAATTCTAAAGGGGTATTTTAAAAGATGTGTTGACTCTTGAGGTTTTATCGTCATTATTTCGCTTTTATTCCAATTTATTTTGTATCCTGAAAAGGAACCAAATTCTTCTATTAAATTTAATAAATTTGGTATACTAATGTGTGATTTTGTAATGTATAGTAATACATCGTCTGCATATAATGTTATTTTAGTATTAGAGTTTTTAGTGTTATAACCATGACTATTAGGGTGCATTCTTATGTTTTCTGCTAAGGGCTCTATCGCCAGGGCAAATAAAAGTGGTGATAAAACACATCCCTGCCTATTGCCCCTGGATAGTTGAAATTTTGGGGATAGTATATTATTAGTCAGTATTCTATCAGTGGGCTTATCATATAATAATGTTATCCATAGGATAAAATTATCTCCCATTTGAAATTTTTGTAATACTTTAAAAAGATATACCCATTCCACCTGATCAAATGCTATTTCTGCATCCAATGAAATAATTGATAAGTCTTCCTCTTCTATCATTTATGATTACATTATGTTAAAGAGACGTCTCAAATTATTAAACAAATGTCTCTTAGATATAAACCCCGTTTGATCTGGGTTTATTAATTTACTAATATATTTACTTAGTCTTCTTGCTAAGGTTTTAGCTAATATTTTATGATCTGTATTTAATAATGCAATGGCTCTATATGACCCGGGGTGTTCTAAGTCTTTATCCTTTTTAGGTATTAGTGTTATAGTCGATTCCGCCAATGTTTCTGGTAATTTTTGTTCTTTGAATGCTTATATGTAAAGTTTCTGTAGACGTGGAGAAATTGTTTCATAATTTGTTTTATAGAATTCATTATTTTTTTTTATTTTTATTTTTTGAAATTATTTTTTATTGGAGGTAGATACATATCATATTAAAATCGATACCAGTATTACATTTTTAAATTAATAATATCGTCCATTATTATTACAATGTCTCCAATACTTTTTTCTTTTCTTTTTTTAAACTAAATAGAACTAAAAAGATATAGATGAAATAAGGAAAGAAAGAGAAAAAAGAGAAGAAACAAAAATAAATAAATAAATAAAACCAAAAACAAAACCAAAAACAAAAACAAAAAAAACAAAAAAACAAAAAAACAAAAAGATAATAAAGAAGAATGGAATAATTTACTACGATAAAAAACTTCATTCGAGATATATTCGTATATTTCAGAGTATAACATTTCATCTATTCCTTGGCATGGGTGTTAGTCAGGTTCTTGTGCTGAACCATTCTGACCCTTTAAATAGTCAATAAAGGGAGACCATGTTCCGACGAATAGTTCCTGTTTGTCCAACAGGACAAGTCTAATTCTTTCCAAGTGTAAGGTCTCCGTCATTTCTATAATCCACATTTTAATTGTGGGGGTTATAGGGCCTTTCCAAAATTTTAGAATTAATTTTTTCCCAGTTATTATACTATAATCAATAAAGTTTCTTTGAGTTGATGTAAATGTTTGATTTAGTTCTAATGTTCCAAGTATTATTAATTTTGGATCCGGGTCCAATTGAATGTTGGTCCATAAGTGAATGCTAGTCACTTTAGATATTATTGTGAAAATATTTACCCAGAAATTTTTAATTTTTATGCAATTTGCAAACATATGAGATAAGTTAGCTTCTAAATGTTGACATTTATCACATATTGGTGAGATATGTGGGAAGATTTTATTTAATTTTGTTTTAGAATAATGTAACCTATGTATTACTTTGAATTGTATTAGAGAATGTCTGGCATTTAATGAACATTGATGTATGTGTTGTAAACTTTCTTCGCAAGTATCTTTCGTTATTATTTGATTTAGTTCTTTTTCCCAAGTTTGTCTGTGTAAGTCCGTCAATGGAATATCACTGTCTAATAAAATATTATATATATAAGATATTAGTTTTTCTGTATTAGGATGTTTATTCCAACAGTCGTCAAAAATTTCTGAATTTCTAATTCTAAAATTTCGAGTATTTGCTTTTACGTAATCTCTAAGTTGGAGATATCTGAAAAAATCATTTATTTGAAGTCCATAAACCTGTTGCAACTCCTGAAATGAAAGAAAAGTGCCTTCCTTATAAAGTTGTCCCATCTTTTTAATTCCATAGTTTTTCCATTGTGTGAATCCTTTGTCCAACCATGAGGGCTTAAACAAAGGGTTATTCGCAATTGGAAGAAAAAGTGATAAATTATCTAGTTTTAATGTCTTTTTTAATTGTTTCCAAATTCGCATAGTACTATATATTATAGGATTTTCCCTATAATTTTTTTTATTTAATTTAGTAGCAAATAGTATCGAGCCGATTTCAAAAGGTGAGCAATCTTCCTTTTCCATTTTTAACCAATCTGGTTGTTGATCTATTTCTTCCAACCAAAAATTCATATTTTTAATGTTAACTGCCCAAAAATAAAACAAAAAGTTTGGTAAAAATAAACCTCCATTTATTTTTGATTTGCACAGATGTTTTTTGCTTATCCTATGATTCTTATAATCCCAGATAAAGTCACTGACAATGGAATCCAACTTTAAAAAAAAGTTTTTTGACAGGTATATCGGAATTGTTTGAAAAAGGTATAATATTTGCGGTAAGAAAATCATTTTTATGGCATTAATTTTGCCAACCATTGAGATAGGAAGTGTTTTCCAATACTGAATATTCTTATGTAGTTTATTCAGTAATGGGGGAAAGTTTGCTTTAAATAATGATGTATATGGCTTAGTAACATAAATGCCTAGGTATTTAAATTTTTCATTTACTATTTTAAATGGAAATTGTTGTATTATATGTTTATTATGTTCCCTTATTGGCATAATTTCACTTTTATTCCAATTTATTCTGTATCCTGAGAGTGAACCAAATTGGGTTATTAGCTTTAATAAATTTGGAATACTAATTTCTGGTTTTGTAATGTAAATTAATACATCATCTGCGTATAAATAAATTTTATTCACTGTATCCTTTGTGTTATACCCATATATTTCCGGATGGGTCCTGACTCTTTCTGCGAGTGGCTCTATAACAAGCGCAAATAATAATGGAGACAACGGGCATCCTTGTCTACAACCTCTAGATAGGTTAAATTTAGATGATAACCTTTGGTTTGTTAATATTCTAGCCGTAGGGTTTGTATATAACAGTTTTATCCATGCACAAAATTTCTCGCCCAGCTGCAATTTTTCCATCACCGAAAATAAATAGGGCCATTCCACCTGATCAAAAGCTTTTTCAGCATCGAGTGAGATTATTGCTAGATCTTCATTAATATTTCTCTTTGAATATATTATATTAAATAATCTTCTTAGATTGTAATATGAATAACGCTTCTGAATAAAACCTGTTTGGTCAGGGTGTATTAGTTTATTCATCACTGTACTTAATCTGTGCGCTAAAATTTTTGTTAGTATTTTCTGATCTGTATTTAAAAGTGCAATTGCTCTATATGGTCCTGGATCTTCCGGATCCTTATCAGCTTTAGGAATAAGTGTTATTATAGATTCATTTAAGGTATCTGGAAGTTTCTGTCGAGTATAAATATGTTCATACAGCATTTGTAAACGTGGAGAAAGCAAATCATAAATTTGTTTATAGAATTCAGAGCCTAAACCATCTGGTCCTACTGCTTTACCATTTTTTAAAGATCCAATAGACTCTTCAATATCTTTTATCGTTAACTCCCCTTCTAATAATTCTCTATCTTTTGAATCTAAACCTTTTAAATTACATTTTTGCAAAAAATCTGCTATTCCTTCTGGTTGTACTACAGTTTTAGTTGAGTAAAGATTATGATAGTATTGGAGAAATCTCTCATTTATATCCTTGGGCAATTTTAATAATTCTCCTGTATCTGCTCTAATTTTATGAATTATTTTTTCCCCCTCCATTTTTCATAGCTGACTTGTTAATAGTTTTTGTGGTTTGTCTCCAAACTCAAAATGTAATTGTTTAGTATGTTGATAAAGTTTTATTACTTGTTCTGAATACATTTTGTTCAGTTTATATTTCAGTACAGCAATTTTGTTATGTTTTAACATAGATGGCATTCTCGCATTTTCTATATCTAGTTGCTTTATTTCCCTTGCCAGTGTTTGTTGTTTAATCCGGTTCTCTTTGTTATAAAATACTTGGGCAGAAATTAATGCGCCTCGGACAAATGCTTTAAATGTTTCCCAAATAAGAGAGACAGATGTGTCAGGGTTGTCATTTGCCTCGAAAAATGTTTGCATCTGTTTAATAAGATATTCCTGACATGATCTTTCATTCAATATTTGTGGGTTAAATCTCCAATATGTTTGTTTCTCGGACATTCCATTTAATTTAATCATGGTCTGAGATTATAATATTATGGTATTTTGCGTGGTCTGAGATTATAATATTATGGTATTTTGAGTTATAAGTAAATGGGATAAACGTGGAGACAACTAAAAAATAATCTATTCTTGAGTATGTTTTATGTACCGGTGAGTAAAATGAGTATTCCCGTCCAGTTGGGTTTTCAATTCTCCAGACATCCTTAATATTAGTGGTATTAATAAATGAATTTAAAAATACACTTGATTGAGATTTTACTTTTTTTTGCCTTGATGATCTATCTAAATAAGAGTCAAATGTACAATTGAAATCTCCTCCAATTATTAATTTATATTGTGTAAATTCTGGGATTATATTAAATGTTTTATTAAAAAACATAGGATTATCAAAATTAGGTCCATATACATTAAGAAGAATCACTTTTATCCCATTTAACTCTCCAACTAATATAATATATCTACCATCTATATCCGCTATTGTTGATGAATGTGTAAAAGGTATTCCTTTACGAATTAATATTGCAACTCCTCTGGACTTGTGTGAAAAAGAGGCATGATACGATTCAGCAATCCACTTAGCTTTAAGTTTATATTGTGTTTCCTTTTTAAGGTGTGGTCCTTGGAGGAATATTATATCTGTCTTGAGTTAATTTAAATGTGTTAAAACTTTACCTCTCTTAATTTATTCATTAATTCCCTTAACATTCCAACTACGAAACGTTATTCCTTCACCCCCTCTTGTAAATAAGGGCAAGTAGTTTGCGTTAAATAGTGATTTGTGTTTTCTAGTGATTTGAATACCCAAATATTTAAATCTTTCTGTAGTAATTCTAAAGGGGTATTTTAAAAGATGTGTTGACTCTTGAGGTTTTATCGTCATTATTTCGCTTTTATTCCAATTTATTCTATATCCTGAAAAGGAACCAAATTCTTCTATTAAATTTATTAAATATACCAAAAATCACACATTTGGTATACTAATGTGTGATTTTGTAATGTATAATAATACATCGTCTGCATATAATGATATTTTATTATTAGAGTTTTTAGTGTTATAACCATGACTATTAGGGTGCATTCTTATGTTTTCTGCTAAGGGCTCTATCGCCAGGGCAAATAAAAGTGGTGATAAAACACATCCCTGCCTATTGCCCCTGGATAGTTGAAATTTCGGGGATAGTATATTATTAGTCAGTATTCTATCAGTGGGCTTATCATATAATAATTTTATCCATAGGATAAAATTATCTCCCATTTGAAATTTTTGTAATACTTTAAAAAGATATACCCATTCCACCTGATCAAATGCTATTTCTGCATCCAATGAAATAATTGATAACTTCCTCTTCTATCTTATATGATTACATTATGTTAAAGAGACGTCTCAAATTATTAAACAAATATCTCTTAGGTATAAACCCCGTTTGATCCGGGTTTATTAATTTACTAATATATTTACTTAGTCTTCTTGCTAAGGTTTTAGCAAATATTTTATGATCTGTATTTAATAATGCAATGGCTCTATATGACCCGGGGTGTTCTAAGTCTTTATCCTTTTTAGGTATTAGTGTTATAGTCGATTCCGCCAATGTTCCTGTTTTGTGATTTGGAATAGTCTAATAATTCTTTCGGATAAGATCCTATTTAATTTAAATTTCAATATTAATATCTTATTATGTTTATCCCTAGTTGGGTCTTTGGCATTGTCCAAGTCCAATTGTCTAATTTTTTCTTCTAAATTCAGTTGTTTTTTTATTTTGAAATGCTTGATATGAAATTATCGATCCTCTGATAAATGCCTTAAACGATTCCCATAACAATAAGGGTGTATCATTGGTCTCAAAAAAAAATTCCATCTGTAGTCTTACATATGCACAACCCTGTGGGTTGCTTACAATTTGGGGATTAAATCTCCAGAACTAATTTTTATTGGTCATTCCTTCTATTATTAAGAAGAAAGTTAACGGCGCTTGATCTGAAATGATACTACTATGGTATTTTGGATTTGATGTAAATGGAATTAATTTCGTATCTACTGAAAAATAATCAATTCGTGAGTAGGTTTTGTGTACCATTGAGTAGAAAGAATATTCCCGTCCAGCTGGATCTGCAATCCTCCATAAATCTGTTTTATTTGTATTTTTTATGTATGTATTTAAGAGTTCACTAGATTTAGATTTAATGTTTAATCTATTTTGTTGTGTTGATTTATCCAAATAATTGTCAAGAACGCAATTAAAATCTCCTCCAAATATTACATTTTGATAATTAAGCTCTAAGATTAAGTTCAAAATTTTATTAAAGAATTGAGGATTATCAAAATTTGGCGCATAAATATTTACTAAGGTAACTGTGGTCGAGTTTATCTCTCCCGTAACTATGACATACCTCCCATCTTTGTCTATTATTTTATTCTATAGTTTAACTGGTATTCCTTTTCGAATTATGATTGCTGTACCTCTAGATTTAGTACTATATGAGGATTGGTATGTCTGACCGATCCAATTAGCCCTCAGCCTTGTCTGCGCTTGTAATTTCAGGTGTGTTTCCTGTAAAAAAATTATGTCGGCCTTGAATGACTTTAATTGTGCCAAGATCTTACCCCTTTTGATTGGGTCATTCATACCCCTTACGTTCCAGCTGCAAAACGTAATTCCACCTATTTTATTTTGTGTGGTGTCTTGCATTTTCAAATTAATTTAATACATTTATGCCATATGGTGCAACACAATACCTTGATCTTCCAGGTGCGGAGTGCATACTTATCTCTTCTTGGTATTGTAGGCACACCCCTTTAAAGAAAATCCTTTTTTTTTATTTTTTTTTTATTTTTTTTTTTTTTTTATTTTATTTTTTAGAAGTACGGTAGATTACAGTAATGTACAACACGTATATATTAATACATTTTTTGTACCGCTTCACTTTTTTAAACTTTAAGAAAGAAAAAGAAAGAAGTAAGAAAAGTGAAGAAAGTGCGCAAAGGTTGTGAAGTGCAAAAGAGTGTTGGGAAAAGAAAGCCCCTTAGAAAAGAAGTTAGAGAAGGAAGTAAAGTTAGAAAATAGACCCTAGAAAAAAAAAGAGAAAGAAAGAAGGAACAATCGCTCTATTATAACTCTTATACCATACTTCATAGAGAAGGAACTACCAACCAAGTCTGTTTTTATTTTACCTCCCATTACCAGGTCCAGATACCTTTTATTTATTTATTTGTTTTTCTAAATTACTATTGCACCTCATGCTTGTAATAGGTCCAAAAACGTAGACCACGTCTTTTGAAATTGATCTATTTTGCCTACTAGGAGGAATCTCATCTCTTCCAGATGTAATGTTTCCAACATATTTGATGTCCACATTTTTATTATTGGTGTGGGCGCATTTTTCCAGAATTTAAGTATAAGCTTTTTTCCCATTATTAGCCCATAATTGAGTAAATTCTTCTGATACACGTTTAATTCAGGAATACCTTCCGATATTCCAAAAATAATCCATTCTGGTTTTGGTACCAGTTTTATTTTGATTAATTTTGAAAAAATATCAAATATTTCAAACCAGAATTTTTGGATTTTTGTACAAAAAACAAAAGAATGTGCTATGGTAGCTTCTTGACATATACATTTATCACAGATTGGTGAGACGTTAGGAAAGATTTTATTTAGTTTGGTTTTTGAATAATATAATCTATGTAATGTTTTAAATTGGATAAGCGTATGTCGTACGTTGATCGAGCATTTATGCACCTGTAATAAATGATTATCCCAACTCTCTTTTGAAATTTTTATACCTAGATCTTGTTCCCAATCTCTTCTAATTCCATCTGTTGTGGGTATTTCTATATTTAAGATGATATTATATAAGTATGATATTAAATTAACTGATTCCGCCTTTGTCTTCATTGCTTCATCTAGTAAGTCGGAAGGCATATTATAATAATCTTTTGTGTGTGTTTTCAAATAGTCACAGATTTGTAGATATTTAAAATATTGATTATTTTTCAAATTATATTTCAGTTGTAGTTGTTGGAATGATAGTAATTTTTCTAATTCATACAGATCTTCGAGCGTTTTAATTCCCATTCTTTCCCATTGTATAAATGCTTTATCTATGATTGAAGGTTTAAACGATGGGTTATTGACTATTGGTATTAAGAGAGATAGGTTTCTTAATTTTAGATTCTGTTTTATTTGCTTCCATGTTCTAATAGTGCTATATATAATTGGATTTTTATTATAATTTTTATTATTCAAATTTATTGGAGAGAGAATAATCGCTCCTATATTATTCGGGGAGCAATCCCCTTTTTCCATTATAATCCAGTCCACCTGCTGGGCAGAATTGTCCAGCAGGTGAATCATATTTTTAATATTTACTGCCCAGTTATAATACATAAAGTTAGGGAGCGCTAGACCCCCCAACTCTTTTCGTTTGTTAAGGTGTGTTCTTTGTATTCTGTGGGATTTGTAATCCCATATAAAATTTGTAATGTCTGAGTCCAGTTTTTTGAAAAACTTTTTTGGGAGATATATAGGTATTGATTGAAATAGGTAAAGGATTTGTGGTAAGAAAATCATTTTTATAGCATTTATCCTACCTATTAAGGACATCGGAAGTGTTTTCCAAAATTTAATCAGATTATTTAATTTCTTAAGTAGGGGATTATAATTAGCTTTAAACATATCATGGTAATTTCTAGTAATCTCAATTCCTAAATATTTGAATTTTTCCATAGCTATTTTAAAAGGGAATTTCCTGAGATGTGTTGAGTCTTTTGGTTTAATCGACATAATTTCACTTTTGTTCCAATTTATTCTATATCCTGAAAAGGATCCAAAGTCCTCAATTAAGTTTAATATATTTGGTATACTAATTTGTGGTTTTGTGATGTACAGTAGTACATCATCAGCATATAGGGATAGTTTGTTGTTTGAATATTTTGTGTTATAACCGTGAATATTCGAGTGTGTTCTTATTTTTTCAGCAAGGGGTTCAATTACCAAAGCAAATAACAGTGGTGATAGTGAACATCCTTGTCTGTTGCCCCTAGATAATTCGAATTTTGAAGATAATATATTATTAGTTAGTATTCTAGCCGTAGGTTTGTTATATAGTAGTTTTATCCATGCAATAAAGTTTTCTCCCAATTGGAATTTTTGCAATACTTTGATCATATAGTCCCATTCTACTTGATCAAACGCTTTTTCTGCGTCCAGTGAGATGATAGCTAACTCTTGGTCATAAGATTTATGTGAATGCATTATGTTAAGCAAACGTCTCAAATTATTAAATGAGTGTCTCTTAGGTATAAATCCTGTTTGATCCTCATGTATTAGTCTACTAACATACTTGCTTAATCTATTGGCTAATGTTTTTGCTATTATTTTCTGATCCGTATTTAACAAAGCAATAGCTCTATATGATCCTGGTTCTTCTATATTTTTATCTTTTTTAAGTATTAATATGATCGTTGATTCCGCTAGTGTTTCAGGTAGGTTTTGCTCTTTATAAGCATATGTATACATTTTTTGTAATCGTGGAGTAACTATATCATAAAAAGATTTATAAAATTCATTACTGAATCCGTCTGGTCCTGGTGTTTTTCCATTTTTTAGTGTTTTTATTGTGTCTTCTATCTCCTTAGAAGTAATTTGTGCTCCCAGTTCCTCTTGTTCCCTGCGTTCTAATTGTGGTAGATTACAATTATCTAAAAATTCTGAGATTTTATTATTGTCTATTGACGTTTTAGATGTGTAAAGATTCTGGTAAAATTGAGCAAATCTTTTATTAATATCCTTGGGTAGTGTTAATACTTCCCCTCTATCTGATTTAATCTTTAATATTGCATTCTCTTTTTCCCGTTTTTTAAGTTGTCGTGCTAGAAGTTTGTGGGGTTTGTCCCCGAATTCGAAGTGTTCTTGTTTTGTGATTTGAAATAATGTTATAACTTTCTCTGACAGTAATTTATTTAACTGAAATTTCAGTAGTAGTATTTTATTATGTTTATCCATAGTTGGGTCTTTAGCATTATCTATATCTAACTGTTTTATTTGATCTTCTAAGTGTCTTTGTTCATTCTTATTCTTTTTATTTTGATAAGCTTGAAATGAAATAATGACTCCTCTTATAAATGCTTTGAAGGATTCCCATAATAACGTGGGGGATATCTCTGGTGTATCATTTAACTCAAAAAATAGATCCATCTGTTTTTTTAGATAGATACTCCCTTGAGGGTCTTTTAAAATTTGTGAGTTAAACCTCCAGAACGGTTTATTCATAGACATTCCTTCTAGTTTTAGAACAAAAGTTAACGGAGAATGATCTGAGATCGCATTAATATGATATTTAGGATTCAGAGATTGCGAAATTAATTTTGTATCCACAAGAAAATAGTCTATCCGTGAATATGTTTTATGCACCATTGAATAAAACGAGTAATCCCTTCCCGTCGGGTTTGCAATCCTCCATACATCTGTTATATTTGTGTTTTCCATATATGTGTGTAAGAGTTCACTGGTTTTAGATTTCGTCTGACCTTTTTGTTTTTGCATCGATTTATCTAAATAAGGATCTAAAACACAATTAAAATCTCCTCCGATTATAACATTTTGATAATTAGATTCTGCAATTATATTCAGAATTTTATTAAAAAATTGAGGGTTATCAAAGTTGGGCGCATATATGTTTACCAGCGTAATTGGCATATTATTGATCTCCCCTGCTACTATAAGATATCTCCCTTCCTTATCTAAAATAGTGTTCTTTGATTTAAATGGAATTCCTTTACGAATAATAATTGCAGTACCTCTAGATTTGGAGGTAAATGAAGAGTGAAATGTTTGGCCTATCCAGTTCGCCCTCAGTCTTGTCTGATCTTGCTGTTTAAGATGTGTTTCCTGTAGAAACGCAATGTCCGTGTTGCATGATTTCAACTGAGCTAATATCTTGCCCCTTTTAATAGGTTCATTAATCCCCCTTATATTCCAACTACATAATGTGATTCCTCCTATTTTCTTTTGATTGTCGTCATGCATTTTTACCAGTTTTAATGACCTTAATTATTGTGGTGCGTTCATACCTCCGGACTCTGGTTATTTTGGGAGTATTTCTATTATAGACTTCCTTGGTAGTTCTCCTGCGCGATTGTCCTTGAAGAAAAAACACACAGATGTGACATATTGTGATTAAAAAAAATATATATAAATCAAATAAATTTACGGTGTCTAAAATTTCAACACCGTAGTGAGTGGCCCACTCGTCTGTGGGGTACGACATCCATAACGCTTCCGGCGTAGTTGGTATAAAGTTAGCCCCGCTGTATTTATTACCCAAAATCTATGGGGTCATTACCGTTTCCAATTCAGTTCTATTTCACCCAGTTACAATTTATATATATGTCAAATGTATTCGATTCCATATCCTACTCACTCTTTATCTCTTAACTATTTTAAAATGAATTTAGTATTGTTAAAGTGAGCGGTTTACTGAGTGGATTAACCGGAGTCAGGTTCCTGGAATTGTGCCAGGTGCCTGATCTCCTCTCCTCTCCACGAGCTGCGAACATAGGTGATAACTGCTGTCTGCGTTATGACGCAGGCACCACAGTTTTATCAGTTTCAAATATTATTTCTATATTAGTATTGTTAATTATTAATTATGATTAATTCTCAGCATTTTGTAAAACTATATAAGCCGTATATATTTTTCATATCAACCTCGAGTGTATATTATCTCTTAACTATTTTAAATTGATTTTAATATTGTTAAAAATGAGCTGTTCGCTGGAAGGGTTAACGGGAGTCTGGCTCCTGGAGTTATGCCAGGTACCCGGTCTCCCCCTCCCTCCACTCTCGAGCTGCATAGCACTTGCTGTTATCTGCTAAACAGAGCAGACTGCACATTTTTTATCTATTTCAATTGCTATTTCTATATTAGTATTGTTAATTGTTAATTATTATTAGTTCTCAGTTTTTTCAGTTTTTTATAAACAATATAAGCCATGTGATGTTTTTCACTCTCAGCCCAGCAGTTCGTCCCGTGTTATCAGGTTTTCCTCGTTTGAGCACGTAGTGTCCTTGAATTACATAGCACAATGTTCCAGCGAAGATAATAATGTCTAGCCACGTCTCACTAAGAATCTGTTGCTTGAAGTCAAATAAAAAATAAAAAATCAGTGTTCAGTTAATTCACTTTCCTTGTGATACTCTTGTTGGAAGAATAAGCAAGTTCGTTTGTTCATGTCGTCTTGGTTTTCAATCTCCAGTTGATGCAGCCTTAGTCGCGATTTCTTGAGCGTATTTGAGAGATTCATCCGAATTAGTGAATGTTTTTGACACTCCCTCAAAGGTGATACGCATTCTAGCCGGATAAAACACTCCACACAAAACTCCCTTAACACCATAAAGAACTTCTCTGGTCTGTGAGAACTTTCTTCTCTTTTGCTCAATCTCATAAGGGTAGTCCCGTAGGAGTTTAATAGTATCACCTCTGTACATCATCTTCTCTCCGTGGTTCATTTTTTTCATCAGCGCTTCCATTGTTGAGATATCCCGAAGTTTAATTATGATCTGTCGTGGGTAGGCACGTTCTCCTTGAGATCTTGATTTAAATCTGGGGAGTCGATGTGCTACTTCAATTACAGGTACTTCTGGTAGCTTCAGTACGTGTTTAATTAGGTTGGCAGCGAACTCACAAACATTGTCCCCCTCAGCTCCCTCTTTTACACCACGTATTCTTATATTTTGGCGTCTTGAGCGAGCTTCTAGGTCAACACATTTATTCGAAACCTTTGTGACTTGGTTCTTGAGACTATCTATTTCTGACTTCATAGTCTGCATCTCTCCAGCCATCACTTCCACAACAGCTTCCAAATCATTCACTGCAGATGCATTTGCAGCCACAGTTTCGTGCACAGCCTCAAACATCTTTGTGGTCTCTTCTGCCACCTTTTCAATTTTTATCGATAGTCCTTTTTCCACACCTTCAATTCTTTTTTGGAGAGCCTCAATACCCTCAAGTATTTTATCATTACCGGCTATCAATTTACTGTTCCCAGCTTCCATATCATTTTTGATATCTCTTACCGAGTTTCTTAAGTCCTCCATTTCGGTTTTCTCTTTTGCAGATCGAGTAGCCATTCCAGAGACCTCTCCAGAGGTCAGTTCTGAAGTTTCTTGCTGTTCCAGAGTCTTCAGCAGATGTTTTGAGATTTTCCTCTGTGGGCTCTGACCTGGAGATGTACTTTTCATTTAAAATGACTTTCCCTCCGTTATAATCGCGGCGCTTACTGATGACGTCATCAGCACCGCGACATGAAGCTCCGGTAAGTTTTTAAAAACGGTCCCGACCTCCAGACCCGATTTTAACGCGAAAAATCGCGATTTTTTCAGCGGAGCTAAAAAGTTTGCGACTGCTAGCAGAGCATGTCGCAACCGGAAGCCCTTTAAAGAAAATCCTTAACAAAGAAATCAAAAAAGTAAAAAGTGATTCAAAAATATAACAAGTGATATTGCAGTACAGTGATAAGGACACTGCACTGCTAATAAAAAAAATAGTGACATTGTAGAAGCCCACCAAAAGGTGGTAGAAATGATATTTACGACTTCCATCGTTGTTAGTAATAAACATTTACCTCCACTCCCTTTACCATCTAGTATCAGAAGGGGGGGGGGGGTCTATACAAAGGTATATAGAAATATATTCAACATCTAAATCTGATTAATTCTTTTTGAGAATTTCTATTTACTATGTAATAGCAGTTGTTGTATTAAGCTTCGTTAACGCCCTTGTCTTGCAATAAAATACTCATTCAGATTGGAATGGGTTAACCAAGAGTACATTCTTGGCCATCTGCCAATTACCTCATGTTTAAATCAATTCCCTTCCATCTAATTTCAACTGTATAGAGCATATCATGAATTACTTTTCCAAGTCAGTGACCCCCATATTAGTAAATTATTATAGAATTAACTTAAATCAATATAATTAAATCACCGGACTAATCTACCAGTCCTATATACTAATACTAAATAATTGTTTTTAAGGTTTAACTAGCAGGTGTAAGATGGTGTGTATTTAGACTTTCAGAAAGTTCCAACTAAGTCCCATTAATAATTTGGACGAAGGGATCAAAATGCATAGAAGTTTGCTAACCAAAGCAGGGTGGCTGTGTGAGCTGAACAGGATTAGGAGAGACTTCTTTGGATAATGACAGGTTAAATGAATGAGCAGAAACATGCAGATGAAATATAATGCAGAAAAATGGTTGGAAGAAACACAAAAAAGTATGTTCTTTATGAAACAGTATCCTGGGCATGATCAACTTGGTTGAACGTCTGTGGCAATGCCCCAAAAGAAGAAAGAACCACAACACCCTGCAAAGACCAATGCGGAGACCACATCAGATGCACAACGGGGACAATCACAGTAAACACTGCAGTTTCCAGCGTAAAAGGGATTTCAAGACACTGCATGAAGACAGCACCGTGCCAGAATTTCAAGCTTTATTTGCCTTCACTGGAGTTCATCCCCATTCACTCACTGGTGGCTCCTGGATCATGTGATTGATCTTTGCCACCTTGATCTCCATGACTGGAATGAATCAGCTTGGCATTCTATAAAGCCTTTGCCTGAAGCAAATATGTTTTAAGTGAGAAAAGGGTGGCACGGAGGCTCAGCGGTAGAGTTGCTGCCTTACAACTCTGGGTTCCAGAGTTTGTACATTCTCCCCGTGGGTATTACAGACAATAGATAATAGACAATAGGTGCAGGAGTAGGCCATTCGGCCCTTCGAGCCAGCACCGCCATTCAATGTGATCATGGCTGATCATTTTCTCCGAGATCTTCGGTTTCCTTCCACACCAAATACTGGTTTGTAGGTTAATTGTGTTGGTATACATGTCATTTGTCCCTCGTGTGGGTCTTGTGAGTCTGTGGAATTCTCTGCCACAGAGAGCGCTTCTCTGGATACTTTCCAAGAGAGAGCAAGATAGAGCTCTTGAAGATAGCGGAGTCAGGGGATATGGGGAGAAGGCAGGAGTAGCGTACTCATTGTGGATGATCAGCCATGATCACATTGAATGGCGGTGCTGGCTTGAAGGGCTGAATGGCCTACTCCTGCATCTATTGTCTGTTGATAGTGTTAGTGTGCGGGGATTCCTGGTCGCTGGTCGGTGCGGACTAAGGGCCTGTCCCACTTGGGCCATCACTTACGCAACAGGCCGGTAGTGAAGGTCGTGCGATGGTCCCGTGAGAGTCGCGCGCGTCATCATGCGCCCGCACAGCCGTCTGGAGCACATGACGTCATTTGAAAATGGGCACAAAATGCAGGAGTAACTCAGCGGGACCGGCAGCATCTCTGGAGAGAAGGAATGGATGATATTTTGGGTCGAGACCCTTCTTCAGTCTGAAAGAAGGGTCTTGACCCGAAACGTCACCCATTCCTTCTCTCCAGAGATGCTGCCTGTCCCGCTGAGTTACTCCGGCATTTTATGTGTATCTTGAATCGTCTTGGCCCCGATCTGGGAGTAGGAGTGGGGACGGATCCGGATCCGCAACGGCCGTGAGCCCCAGGCCGAGTTCGACGATCGTTTGCCTGCTTCTGCGGCTGTTGGAGGTGAGACGTTGCGTCGCGCCAGGGTCTTGGGCCTGTCCAACGTTGGTCGTCAGTTACGCGACAGGCCAGTGGTGCGCGAAGATTTCGTGCAGGATGAAGTCCACACTCCACACCACACGCCCGTCCCCGCGCTACCCACGCGCTACCCACACGCTAGCAAGTCGCGTAAATGGCACGCGAAAGACAGCCAAGTGGGACAGGCCCTTAAGGCCCTGTTTCAGCACTGCATCTCTAAGCTAAACTAAAACATGGGTGAAGTCAGCATCAAAACTCAGAATCACAGTTCAAACACCAGTGAGCGAACTGTCAAATATTGGCACATGCCAGATTTTGGTTAACGGTTACTACATCGCAAAGTATATTTTTGTAAAAGTTAGATAAATATTTGAGGCAAAGGAAAATAAAAGCTTGCAGGAAAAGGCGAAGGTTATAGGATTGTTCCAGCAAAGAATCAATGATCCTTTATTCACTTCCATACCTGCACCTCAAACGTCTGGATTGAATCCCTTTCCTCGTTGTACGTGTATTGTCCCAATAGGATCCCTTCGGCTTGATTTTCATCATCCAAGCCCTGTGAACAAGTAGAAATCAGCAAGCTTTACACACAGAAAAATACTCTCCAGTCACCCCAACAATTCTACCAGCTGGTGAAAGCAGGACTTTCACCCTTGCCTGGAAGAAAGCTTCAAGATTCAAGAGAGTTTATTGTCATGTGTCCCTGATAGGAAAATGAAATTCTTGCTTTGCTTCAGCACAACAGAACATAGTAGGTATTGACATAGTAGGCAAGACATTGGTTGAATATATAAAGTCATTTCATTTCAAACAGTCAATTGGAAAAATGTCATCACCTCATTTAGCACATGATGTGAATCTGTGCACAATCAAACAGAATGAAACGATGCGTAGCATCAACTCTCATCTGTGGTAGAATCAGTGTGTCCCACCACAGGAGCCTCATCAGGCACCTCTATACTCATAACTAGAGTGGAAGCAAGTCATCCTCAATCCTGAGAGAATACCAGTGAAGAATTGTTCACCCCCACTCAGGAAAGCACGGCATAAAAATTGTCCCTAGTATATGTAGTGTTAACTTTAATCTCATCTATTGGTTGTAAAGTTGCTTCATTACTGTATGAAGCTTTTGTGGTTCGCAGTGTTGAGGATTGTGCAATAAAGTGACAAAACTCAGTGAAGACAGTGAAAACCCAGAATCACAGTTCAAACACCAGTATGAGCAACTTGTGTAGCATGGAAGATTGAAGATTATATTAGAGGGCCTTCTATTTGGGGGATTATTGTTCTGGACTGTGAAATGGAATTTGCTCATTTTTAACAGAACTTGTTAATGTTATTGACATGGATTGTGAGACAACTCGGGACCCTGAACATGGAATCCAATGTCCAAGAAAGCCTTGCCATGTTCAGCAGCATGCTCCAGACAAACACCATGGTTCCCAAACATACACTCATATTCTATACGTTTCACTCACATAAACAGAGATGTCTTGAGCGGCACTTCTAATTGATCCACGCGGAGAAATGGATCTTGGAATGTGCTCTAGGGTAAAGGCTGTAGGCCTGATCCGGACAGCAAGCTCGATGACAACAAAGCCTTGGGAGCCTTTAAATGGCCAACAATTCCCAGGATGAACCTCCGGCTGCAAGAGAGAACAAGAACAAAAAAATTAGGAAAGATTCTCAGTGTAGTTTAGATAATCAGTGCAGAAACAGGAAATATTAACACTATCCTACACACTCGGGACAATTTTGTTTTACATTTACCAAGCCAATTAACCTACAAACCTGTACGTCTTTGGAGAGTGGGAGGAAACCGAAGATCTAGGATAAAACCCACGCAGGTCACGGGGAGAACGTACACACTCCATACAGACAGCACGCATAGTTGGGATCGAACGGAGGTCTCTGGCACTGCAAGCGCTGTAAGGCAACAACTCTACCACTGTGCCGCCCACAAATCTCTACCCACAATTATCCCCCTTCCTTTCAACAGAACACTGATTCTTCCTAAAGGGACAGCAAAGATTTGGATTTTTGGACACGATCCACCTGATATTTACAGAATAATGAAAGGCATAGAGTGGATGTGGAAAGGATGTTTCCACTGGTGGGAGAGTCTAGGACCAGAGGTCATAGCCTCAGAATTAAAGGGTGCGCCTTTAGAAAGGAGGTGAGGAGGAACTCATTGCCACAGAGGGTTGTGGAGGCCAAGTCAGTGGGTATTTTTAAGGCAGAGATAGACCAATTCTTGATTAGAACGGGTGTCGAGGGTTATTTTGGGAACGGGGATGGGTTGTTGGGGTGGGGGTTGCTATGGCAGGAATCTGCAGTCTCGACCCCTCAATGTTTTCTGCCAATTTACCTCAACTCTGCACAATGAAAAAACGCGCTACAATTTTTCAGCAGAGCCGATTGCTGCTTTTGGTTCATGGTGTGACAATTATTATGTTAATGCAGAGAACAGGAGTTACTGAGACATTTTTAACACACTGTCCCCAAGACAGATACTCTCACACACCATTTACAAAGTATCAGGACAAGTACCTGAACCAGCAGGACCTCTGTCTCGGGCAGTGTGATCAAATGCAACCCAAAATATGCTTTCTCCGATTTCCTCTAAATCTTTCTTTGTTTTAAAACCTCAACCCTCTGGACTTAGGCACCTCTGTAAGCTACAGGCAATTGCTGGCAAATAGGATTAGTTGTAGGGGTACCTGATGGTTGACGTGGACGTGTTGGGCACAAAGAGCCTGTTTCTGTGCTATATGACTCCATCAGTGGATTAAAAAATCTGAACTCAATTGAAGATTTGACAAACACACTGGCAATCTACATCCAGGTGAGAGGAATGGAGAGCAGAAAGCGTCATAGTTTGGTTAAAGCAGATGGAAGGAGCCCACTTTTCCTTAAGGAAGGATATTTTTGCTATGGAGGGAACACATCAGAAGTGCAGCAGATTAACTGTAGGGATGGCAGGGCTGACGTATGAAGAACAATCTGGTCAATATTCACTGGAGTTTGGAAGGAATTATCATTTTATAGAAACCTACAAAATGTAGAAGTTGTAACAGGACTGGAAAGATTCGAGGTAAGATGTTCCTGATGCTGGGGTGTTTCAGGACCAGGATCACAGTGCGAGGATTAGGTGAGGTCATGTAGAACTCAGAGAGGGAGAAATCTCTTCATCCAGAGTGGTGAACCAGAGGAATTCTCTATCATGGAATGCAATTGAAATCAGATCGTTGAATATACTCATGAGTTAAATATTGTTCTTGTAGCTAGAGGGACCAAGAGGTATGGGGAGAAAGGTATGGGAAGTCCCCCAACTGGGGACTCAATTTGGATGATCAGCCATGATCACACTGAGGGGTTGAGTGGGCTTGAAGGGCCACATTGCTTACTCCTGTTCATAATTTCCATGTTTCTATTCCATATCCCACAACTGTGGTACTGAACAAGCATGCATGGTGGGCCAATGCATGATTTTTTCGACATATATATCAATACCTTGCATTCTTCTGACTGGGAAGAACTGCTATGCAGACAGATTATGTTTCACATAAACCTGGGGAAAGCAGAAGACACACTAGTTGTGGTGTCCCCAACAGTAAATCGTGAAGTTGTGGACCTATAGCGTCCCTGTACCTTGCTGCCTCTAGGAGAGTATTCAAAGGTCACTGCTTTCAAGACAGAAGGGAGCAGCAGTACAAGGATTATATACCTGAATGACAGCTCTGGGTGAGTGAGATTGGTACCACAGTGGAAAGCCAAACAGAGTAAGAAGAGTAGTCTTGGTCTCTAACGTCTCTGTGCAGCGCATGTGGATCACACTGCCACCTAACAAGAGAAAACAGAATCATAATCATATCACTGAATGGACAAAGTTAATCATGAATCCTTCAAGAAATATGCAGGTTTGCAGAGAACTGCAAAACTCTGGCAGAGGGATTGGAAAGTTTTTGCTTGAGTGCTGATCACTAAGGAGAACTTTCCAATTTGTCCAAGAACTCAACACATCCAATACAACTGCAGAAATAATTTAATGTTACAATCACAATTGTTTAAGTAAACTTGAAAGCTAATTTTCATACAATGTCCAACAGGTTGGAGCACAGAATCCAGCTGAAACTTTAAATACACAGCTGAATGGCCACCAGGTGGCAGTGGTTGGATAAGTACCCTCCCAAATCTCAACCATTTACTTGCTCTCATCATTTTTCCATTCAATACAACTATAATAAACAAGGAGCTATTTTTACAAAAATTAAGCACAATGAGACAGATTTCTGTAACATAAAATGGAAGTAAAACTTCTACCCGCTGACCAAGATATAAAAATATTGTTATTTGTGGGCAGTTAGCTGGGAACATGTGCAACCAATGACTGCTGTCTGCATAGGTTCTTTTTCTCAATTATATAAAGCCATATAGCTTTACATCTGACCTAGTTTAGAGACTAACCAGAAAGGACAATTTATATTGTAGAACATATATTTTTAAAATATTGTAGAACATCTATTTACATCGCAGGAACAGGCCCTTTTGTCCCACTGTGTCTGCACCAACCATGATGTCAGCCTAAATCATCCCATCTGACTGGACATGGTCTGTATCCCTCTATTCCCTGTCTGTACATGTATCTGTCCAAATGCCTTTTAAAGATTACTATTGTATCTGCTTCCACCACCTCCCCTGACAACACACCTACAGTTGTGCAAGAAAAACTTGCCTCACACATCTCGTTTAAACATCCCCCCCTCTCACCTTAACTCTACGCCCTGGCGTATTTGACATTTTCACCCTGGGGAAAAGACTGCCTACTCCATCTATATATCTCTCATAATTTTATATACTTGTATCAGGTCTCGTCTCAGCCTCTGACGCTCCAGCAAAAACATTCCGTTTGTCCAACCTCCCCTTATAGCTAATATTCTACTCTAACATTCTGTCTAATCCAGGCAGCATCCTGGTGATTCTGCAGATGGCTGAAACCTAAAGTAGATCTTCAGCTTTCTACACAATTCCAATTGTCCAATGTTAGCTTGAGAAGTACCAAGCTTCTGTCCACCTTTCAAACCATGAGCTTGTCTTATTTTCTTGCACTTCTACAGATGTTTAAGATTTCATTCGCCTGCCACTAGTTGCATCTCCACCGATCCAGCTGGTATCGACGTTCATCTCAAACGTCTCCTGGTCTCCAGTCTATCTATTTTGATCTCACTTTCTCTGCAACTTAAACTTTGCTTCACGGAATAAAACTGGCCAACCAACAGAAGAGGGGAGCAATTAAATCAGGGCAGCAGTGACGAATCGGTAGACCTCCTGCCTGACAGCACCAGAGACATTGGTTTGATCCTGACTACGGGTGCTGTCTGCACGGAGTTTGTACATTCTCCCTGTGACCGCATGGGTTTTCTCCGGGTGCTCTGGTTTCCTCCCACACTCCAAAGATGTACAGGTTTGTAGGTTAATTGTAAGTTGTAAAATTGGCCAGAGGGCAGAATAAGACCCATCTTTTCTTCATACACATTAAATGACTCGCAGTTCCAGATTTGCAGATGAAACTGTGAACTGTGGATATTCATGGAATTGGAGGCAAATACAGAATAGGGTTTGAACAGCTGTAATTCAAATGTGAAATATTTCATTTTGGGAGGAGGAATAAGGCAATGTAAACTAGAGGGCACAATTCTAAAAGGAGTGAAGAAACAACAGTGTCTCTGGAATGGGTGATGTTTCGGGTCGAGACCCTTCATCAGACCTTCACATCCTTCTTACACACGTGGGTGATATATGTGCCTAGTTTACTGAAAGAAGGAAGTTTAGGGTGTTTAAAAATGCCTATACTTTATAAATAACGGTTCAGGGTACAAGAACAAATAAGTGATGGGGAACTTTGTAAAACACAGGCTTGGCCACAGCTGGAGTAGTGCATCCAGTCCTGGCTGCCTTGCCCTCAGAAAGGCATGAAGGTTTGGAGAGAGTGCACAAGAGAGTAACCAATGTGTTTGCAGGGATGGTGGAGCAGTGGACAGAATGAAGATAGCCAATGGTGCCCCAGGGCAAGGCCATCCCATCGATGGCTCGGCCTTTAAATGAGTTGTGGCTGGCGCAACATCAAGCAGTTACAAGTTTAATTAACATTCAGCAGTGTGAACCTCAGCAGCTCTGGGGAAACCTGTACTGTCAACATAGATCTCTACTTGCCTATTCAGGACATATTGCCCAGTGTGAAAGAGCACCCCATTCCACAGAAGCAAGTCAAACATGACTAAAGTGCGAAAGTGCTGGCCCACACAACACCCTTTCAGTCTGTTACATTCAGAGTTTTACTTGGCCCGGGCTTTTGCTGATACTTACCAGCAGATTCCAGTGCATAATCCACCAATCCAACCCTGTCAGCGCTGTACAGTTTCAAGGCTTGCTCCACAATGCTTTTCACTTCCTACCAAAGGAAAAAATAACAATAATGTGGGATAAGAAGGGGGCAGTAGAGTGCAATAGAGTGCAGAGCCCACACACATACAGAAACCAGATGGCAATGCTCCCTTCAACAGTTCCCACAAAATGATCTCTCTTATCCATTCCCATAATCTGGAATTAGCAAGGTGTAATAAAAGTGAGCAATGGAGAGCCCAAGTTTACTGCATAGAAGGCAGCAGGATTATGTGATCAGGTCAATAATTAGTAAAGTACATTGACATGGACAGGGCAGGTTTGGAGGGATATGGGGCAAACGCAGGCAGGTGGGACTAGTGTAGCTGGGACATGTTGGTCGGTGTAGACTTATGCAATGTTCCATTCAGTTTGACATTGCCTTACTACCTGTCCTTCACAGAAAGGTTCCTGAAGAAAACTACCTGTGACCACAAGTGATCAACATAGAACGAGCTACAGGCACTGTGGGAGAAGGACTCGATGGATCCCATCAGATGGCTCCCCAAGCAGACAGAGGAACTCGCCAACAGTAGTGTGAGGAGCCCTCCCAGTCAGACCCTGCCTGCTCGGTCAGAAAAGCACCCACTGCACGCTGCCATTGAGGTGGTTGTGGTGTGGACCACATTCACCTCCTTATGCACTGGGTGTTTGACAGGAAGGTCAGAAGAAGAATGCAAGGGCTCTTGTCATGGTTCACCCTGAGCAGTTGTGCATCAGTGATCTATGAGCTGTTCACAGGGACGCACAACAAGATAAATGTCAACTGCTGCTGGAAGATCATTATCTCAGCGGAAGACTCACGTTGGTCTGCACAAACATTGATCTTCCTGCATAAGATGTGGGTAAATGAATTGCTGCCGACTGGCACATTCCAGGGTGTGAGAGTATGTGGTGTGAGGGACACACTGAAGCTCAGTGCAGTCACCACAGAGGCTGTGGGGGAGTGGCCTTGGTCAAAGGTCCGGCCACCACTAGACACTGAGGGACTCTCAGACACTTCATGGGAGCACTGTTTAAGGGTATGGTGTTCATTGACACATTGCAAGCGAAAGGGGGTATGGAGAGAAGGCAGGTACGGGATACTGAGTTGGATGATCAGCCATGATCATATTGAATGGTGGTGCAGGCTCGAAGGGCCGAATGGCCTACTCCTGCACCTATTTTCTATGTATCTATGTATCTAAAGTGCTGAATTGATGGAATGTAGAGCAAGACATGCCTCAATTTCATTAACTGTATATATATGAATAAATTACTGTTCTGAAATACAATAGTCTGTTCCAGAGTTAGAGCCACTGGCTGCTTGCATGTTTGGACCTTAATAATCCCTGCTCTGACAGCTGCCGAGTGTGTCTCCATTGCCGGACGAGGATAAAGTGAAGCATCTGAGAGGATCTTCTCCAAACCAGCGAGGAGGGCCTCGAGTTCCTTGTGATGCACCAGCTGTGCTGTCAGTGGTTCCCCTGTGCTGTCTTGTGATGAATCGAAGAGCAGCTTGTGGACAAGTGGGAGCAACGCCGTCTCCTTCTAAACACACAAGAGCAGGATAGTCAGTGCTCCTCCTTGTAAACATTGAAATCAATGCAAAGCAGTATCTTTGTCATCGTAAAAAATACATTATTTTACAATTGCTGATCCTTTGGCGAGGGAGACAAAGACAAGGGAATACATTATAGCTGAAAGGATACTGAACCGTGGTGGGGAACAGAAAGATCTTGGAGAGCTTGTTGTGTAGGAAGGAAATGCAGATGCTGGTTTACACTGAAGATAGACACAAAATGCTGGAATTACTCAGCGGACCAGGCAGCATCTAATGCTCCAGAGATGCTGTCTGTCCCGCTGAGTTACTCCAGCATTTTGTGTCTATCTTTGGAGAGCTTGTTCATGGGTCTTTGAAGGTAGTGGGACAGTCATCTTGGAACTGTGGAAAACGTTAGCTCAGCCAACCCTGTAACATTGTGTGGATTCTGGTTGCCTCCCTACAGGATTGATGGGAGTTCACTAGAGAGGCACAAGAAAGGTTTACAACATTGGCAGGACTGCAGAAGAAAGGTTGCAAGGAGAGAGTTGCCAGGAACTGCAGCAGGTAGGTTGTTTGAGTGGTTATAATATTATAGAAAAAAGACAAAATGCTGGAGTAACTCAGCGGGACAGGCAGCATCTCTGGAGAGAAGGAATGGATCATGTTTCAGATTGAGACCCTTTTTCCAGACGTCTCGACCCGAAATGTCATCCATCCCCCAACCCCCCCCCCCCCCCCCCCCCCCCCCCCCCCCCAGAGATGCTGCCAGTCTCGCTGATGTCTATCTGTGGTGTAATCTGTGGCAGTTCCTTCCCACACATAAGGTGATGATATTCTGACTGGTCCATTCAGAGTAAACAAGGGAACCATCTTTCCGACACAAAGTTGGAAATGTCATTCAATTAGCACAAGGGTTTGATGCAATTAGTACAGTGGGCTAAAGGTTCACTGCCTGAATGGTTGTTGGAAGCAGAACTCACATTTACTGGGCACCTGGACCAGCAGTAGAAGAGGCTGTGAGTGAGATTCACCTGGCCTCCCAGCACGTAAAACAGAAAGTGGGAACTATAGGTCAATTGACAGGTACATGGATAGGACAGGTTTGGAGGAATATGGACCAAATGCTGGCAGGTGGGACTAGTGTAGCTGGGACATGTTGGTATGTGTGGGCGAGTTGGGTGGAAGGGTCTGTTTCCACACCGTATCACTCTATGATTCTAATTCATCCAGCACTCATAGTTCACAAGAGGAAATAACTAATCATTTGGTAAGCTGCATCTAATCAAACGTAGCCGACATGGTTTAATGAAAATCATGTGACACAAAACTTGACAGGATGTGATAGGGAGTTGATAAGGGAAACCTGTAAATGTAGCAGGAAGGAACTGCAAATGCTGGTTTAAACCAAAGATAGACACAATAAGCTGGAGTAACTTAGCGGCTCAGATAGCATCTCTGGAGAAAAGGACTTTTCTATTTGTTTTCTCAGAGATGCTGTCTGACCCGCTGAGTTACTGCAGCTTTTTATGTCTATCTCCTGTAAATGTAGTGTGTATTTAGATCTCCAAAAGGCATTTGCCACATATGAGGGCAAATGTGCTAACATGGACTGAAAGGTGGCAGTCATATAGAAAAACAAGTTAGAATAAATGCGTGAAAACTGCAGATGGGATAAATCTGAAAAACAAAATGCTGGGACAAATAGACAACTGATACTAAGAGAGGAATCAAGTTTACCCAAGATTATCGAATTCAGTTCAAGCCCAGAGGACTGCCATGAGCCCCAAATGGAAGGTGAGATGCCATTCCTCAAGATTGCTTTGAGCCTCATTGCAACAGTGCAGGAAGTCACAGACTGTTCGGTCACTCCCACATCCAAGAGTCAGAATGAGATAACATGAAGCTCAGGAGTGCCCCATGGATCGAACACAGGTGCTCCGCAAAGTAGAAACCCAACGCCTGTTTGGTTTCTCCAATGTAGAGGAGACCATGTCGTGAACAGGGAAAGGAGCAGAGGGGGAAAAGGAGAGACAGTGAGAGCAAGGGAAGAACACAGTAGAGAGGGAGGGGGAGAGTGGGAGTTGAGTGTTAAAGAAGGGGCGGAAAGAGGGCAAGATACTTTCCACACTTTCCTCTTCACCTCAATCTCTTTCATCATCTCCAAGGCAAGTTTTGCTAAGTTTTGGCCTTTTACAGTTAAATAAAAAACTATTTGGGAAAACTTACATCAGTCATACTTTTAATTCTGTTTCCCAATGCTTGCATGCTGGAGTCCACGTCCTTCTGTGCTGCACGTGCAGCCTGCAGCTCCAGCCGTGTCTGGCTGAGCTGCTCCTCCAGCAGCACCAATGCAGTCAGTAGCTGCTTCTGTTCATCTGTCAACCTATAATAATAATAATCAATATAATTTTATTAGCCAAGTATGTATACATACAAGAACTTGCCTTGATGCTTTGCTTGCAAGGATAAAAACATGATATACAGTAGACAATTAAAAATAAAACACTATAATTTAAACATGTGGAAATAAAGTACCAGATTAAAAGAGGCTACAGACTTTTGGCTGTTGAGTCGAGCTACTACTTGTGGAAAAATACTGTTTTTATGTCTGGCTGTGGCCCAGACAAAACCTGCCCCAGACAGGACAAAGCAAGCCATCAGAGTGCAGGAGCAGAGGCAGCACGGTGGTGCAGAGTAGAGCTACGGCCTTACAGCGCCAGAGACCCGGGTTCAATCCTGACTACCGGTGTAAGAGTGATCGTTGGTCTGCACTGACTCAGTGGGCCGAAGGGCCTGTTTCCACACTGTACCTCTAAATTAAAAGCGACGTTGACCTAAAAGCGACGTCGACTTTCACGCAGCAACCAACAAACCCCCCCCCCCCCCCCCCACCAAGTGTCTGCTGCTACTCCACTCCTGGCTGGAAACACTCTGTACCTTTCCACAGCAGATGCCATTTCCTTCACCTTCTGCAACAACATCTAGGAATAGAAATTAAAAACAAAGTATATTTCAAGTTTGGAGGCTTTTTAATTCCACTCGCAGCTACTTATTTCACAACATACACTAGGTATGTTACAAAACTTACCTTCAGTCGCGCTGTAATTCTGCCACTGGCCGTGTGCGCGATTTTGGCGCCTTTAAGGGGGGGGCGGGGTTAAAACGCGGTTTCTTCTCCCTTGTCCTGGAAATATTTTGTTGGAGTACAAAACTTCGCTGACAAAATCGTTCCTACCCGCGTTTTGTGATTTTTTTTTATTTATTAAATCGTCAATGTCAGCGCTACAGTCATTTTAAAATCAGCTCCTGAAGCGTCAACGCCAATAATGGGGACGGATTTCACACAATGGACAGGTAAACGAAAGTGCTTTCTTTAAATGTATAAAAGTGCTTCTTAAGAAGCCTTTAATTCACATTTTGTCATGCGACACGGTGATTTTATTCCCCGAATTAACGGCAGTATTTTTCATGCCAATACGGGGTTAAATTCACCGCAAATGAACGTTCCAAAAGATCGCGTTCCAGAAATTCTCACTCGCAAGATGAATTAAATCCCCATTAATTTACAGGTATTAAACATTCAATTCCTTCCATTTGGCCTGTAAATTCATGAAAATTAGATTAAAAAATTATGTTATATTGTGAATTATTGTGTGAATGTTATTTGGACACTTAGGCTATTTAAAAATGTTAATCTATTCTTAAGAAATTGATAGATGTTTTAGATCTAGTAATTGAATTTTGTAATTAGCTACAATTAGGTAACTAACTAATTATATGCTTTACTTTCATGTCTTCGAAGTAAGATTGTTTCATATTTGTTTCAGAATGCTTCAATCTATAATACCTGAAAATTTCTTTCAGTTACCATAATTTTAAGAAAGTTATGGGCTTTTAACTGTCCTCGATCACAGCTTTTGTGTTAAGTCAATGGAAAAGCAATAGGGAACTAGATGCTAATTTCTGAGTATGATAATGGCCATAACTTTTTTAATACTGAAGATATGAAAGTGAATTAAGTGTCAAATTAAACTTCTTTTATGCTTTATCTGATGGGATAAATTGCAGACTTTATTTTTTAAATCTCAAAATTTGTAACATTGCTACATACACGTCAAATTTACAAATATGTAATGCAGAAAAGTCACTTTTCCGCACTTCATATTTCCTTATGACATAGGCCATTTCAGCCCATCAAATCATTGCCAGCTCTCAGAGAATCCCAGTCCTTCACGAATTTTGCTTGAAACTGGTTCCTCACAAATTCCCATCAATTGCCCGCAGAATCCACCATTCAATTGAAAGCAAACTTCACTGAACTGTAGCACCTTAACACCCAGAGGATGGGAAATGCAGGGAATTCTCTGCCCAAGTGGCTACGGAGACCAGTCCTTGAGACCAGCTCAACAGCGAGGTGACTGGCCTTGATATTAAAGAATTGAGAGTATGGTGTTAAATGGTGCCGAGATAAATGGTCTGACTGAGAGGTCGAGCAGCTGAGGGGCAGCACGTGGTGCAGCGGTAGAGTTGCTGCCTCACAGCACCAGAGGCCCCAGGTTCGATCCCGACACACACACACACGCGCGCGCACACACGCGCACACACACACGCGCACGCACACACGCGCGCCCACACACACACGCGCACACACGCGCACGCACCAACACACACACACATGCGCGAGCGTGCACCCACACACACACACACACATACACGCACACACACATACACACGCGCGCACACACGCGTGCACACACACACACATGTGCACACACACGCATGCACACATACACACGCAAGCACGCACGCACGCGCACACACACGCACACACACACACGCGCGCACACGCGCACGCACACACACGCACGCACACACATACACACACACATGCGCACGCACACATACACACACACACACACACGCACACATGCACACACGCGTGCACACACACGCACACGTGCACGCATGCACGCACGCACGCACACACACACACGCACACATACACATGGGAGGTTTCGGCCGTGGGCCCTGTGGACGGTAACACCGGGAGCGGACCTGGCTGATGACCGACTCCGAACTCCAGCAACTGCAGCTTCATCCGCCCCGAATCGTGGGGCTTGAATCGGCCCGTTCGCGGGGCCTTTCATTGCCCGGCACAGTTTAAAATCGGCCGGCGGGGGCTTCAACATTGGGAGCCTCGATCACTTTGATGCAACAGATTGATTTTAAGCCGTGCCGGGCGATGAAAGGCCCCGCGAATCGGCTGATTCAGCCCTTAGAAAACTTCCGATACCCGCTTGAAACTTTCAAAAGCTATAATGTGATAAATAACACTTAAACAAATAAAACTGAAGCAAATAAAGGCAAACAGAAGAACCGACCGTGCAGGGGGGAAAAATACTAAATAATGTGAGTGACCTGAATGAGGGACTTACCGGCAAGCCAGCCAGGAAAATAGTTCGAACCGTTTAAATCTTTCCCATCCACCAATACATCCAATTAGTTCAATTGGTAATTGTACCCGCATCAGACAGCTTTAAGAAATTCTCCGTGAATACCTTCAGTAATACTTGAAGGTCAAAACACAATTGGTGACACATCGTGTTAATACGATGTTACTAGAGACAATTAACATGCGCTTCACAGTGACACCCCCACTGTCTCGCAGAAAGCGGAGATTTTAATATAATTTTTTTTTCACCGAATTTCAAAATCCGGATTACAAAACATGGGGGGGATTTTGCCCCCCACCTCTCAAAACATGGGGGGTCGTGTCCCCGCCCCCCGCACCCCCCCCCGGATTGCTGCCCATGCTCTCCTCCACCCTTCCCTTTCAGATCTGCGAAGCACATGCCACTAGCTGCACTAGTGCTGCGGCCAATTCACATGCCATTCCCACTGCAAGCATCAGCTGCATCAGGAGGACAGGCCTCCAGTGTAAGTGAACGGGCAACCAGACAAAGGCACAGTGAGAAGCCGGGATGGCTGATTGAAGCCCATGCACAATAGACAAGGAGGGAGGGTCGGCCAAATGTATTCGGTATTGTGATTGGCAAGAGGGACGGTCTATTGAAGTGTATTGGCAGGGAGGGCAGTCTATTCTGATCGACAGGATGAAGAACAACTTCCAACCCACTAAAACCCACACATGGAATTTTAAATATGCATTTTAAGCTCCTACTGCTGTGGAAGAGTTTCAGTGAATGCCAAGATCTACCAGGTACTCACTGGTTTCTGACACTCTGAAAAGACATTTGGACAGAAATATTGACAAAGGGTTTAGAGGACTGTGGACCAAATGAGTCCAGTTTGCCATCTTGCTTGGCAAGGCCAACTAACAACATGTTGCATGTCTACAACACCATGACTATCCTGGAGTCCCAGGAATGGACATCTAATGGAATGTTGGCCTTCGTAACAAAAGGATTTCAGTATAGGAGTAAAGAGGTTTTTCTGCAGTTGTATAGGGCTCTGGTGAGACCACATCTGGAGTATTGTGTACAGTTTTGGTCTCCTAATTTGAGGAAGGACATCCTTGTGATTGAAGCAGTGCAGCTTAGGTTCACGAGATTGATCCCTGGGATGGCGGGACTGTCATATGAGGAAAGATTGAAAAGACTAGGCTTGTAATCACTGGAGTTTAGAAGGATGATGGGGGATCTTATAGAAACATATAAAATTATAAAAGGACTGGACAAGCTAGATGCAGGAAAAATGTTCCCAATGTTGGGTGAGTCCAGAACCAGGGGCCACAGTCTTAGAATAAAGGGGGAGTCATTTAAGACTGAGGTGAGACATTTTTTTTCACCCAGACCGTTGTGAATTTGTGGAATTCCCTGCCACAGAGGGCAGTGGAGGCCAAGTCACTGGATGGATTTAAGTGAGAGTTAGATAGAGCTTTAGGGGCTAGTGGAATCAAGGGATATGGGGAGAAGGCAGGCACGGGTTATTGATTGGGGACGATCAGCCATGATCACAATGTATGGCGGTGTTGGCTCGAAGGGCCGAATGGCCTCCTCCTGCACCTATTTTCTATGTTTCTATGACATGATTGTGCCGAGGACCTCCTGTGATTGTGCAAGTTACTGGGTCGCTGGTGGCTGTACCAGAATGTGGAAAAGGGGTGAATGGACTGCGAGGGATCCTGCAGCCAGGGCAGCTCCAGGGTAATAAGGTCATAAGTGATAGGAGTTGAATTAGGCCATTCAGCCCATCTACTCTGCCATTCAATCATGGCTGATCTATCTCTCCCTCCTAACCCCATTCTCCTGCCTTCTCCCCATAACCCCTGACACCCGGACTGCTCACGGGCAGCTGTGACCTGCGGAGGTGAAGGAGGAAGAGCGAGAGTGCACGAGGATGGGACTCACCTGATGGCTCACCTGAGTGCTTTCCAGCGCGCCCAGCTTCTCGACACGAGACCAGATACCTCTGGATGACATCAAGAGGCCAACACCTGCAGAGGCAGAAAGGTTGCACTGAAGCAAGCAACATTCATGGTATGCAGTCACCTCAGTCCACTCACTGCCCTCAGTCTGCCTGGACCTACCTGATCTCCCAGTTGCCAAACACTTTAATTCCCCTTCCCATTCCCACACTTAACCTTTCTGTCCTGGGCCTCCTCCACTGTCAGAGTGAGGCCAAATGCAAATTGGAGGAATAACATTTCATATTAAAAACCCAGCGGTATGAATATGATTTCTATAACTTGAAGTAAACATTGCATCCCCTCTCTCTCCATCCCTCCCCCACCCAAGTTGTACCAGCTTCAAAGTCATCTTGATGAGTCTCATTGTCTGTAGTCTTTCTCACCCAACAAACAGCTAACAATGGCCTGTTTATTTTATCATAGTTACTTTTTTGCATATCTTTCATTCATTTGTTCGATATCTCTCTACATCACCGTCTATATCTTTCATTTCCCTTTCTCCCGACTCTCAGTCTGAAGAAGGGTCTCGACCCAAAACGTCACCTATTTCTTTTCTCCAGAGATTCTGTCTGACCTGTTGAGTTACTCCAGCATTTTGTGTTTATCTTCAGTGTAAACCAGCATCTGCAGTTCCTTCCCACACATTAACCTTTGCTTTTTACCACAAATCTAATTTTGGTTCCAATGTACCACTCATCTTTTACCTTTTGACCAGCCTGCCATGTGGGACCTTGCGAAAAACCTCACTGAAAACCATAGTCTCCATGGAACATGCTGCCTTTATCAATTCTTTGTCACCAACTCAAACATTTAACCATCAGTCAGACAGAACCTTCCTGCATGAACTCCATCCTGATGACCTCTCCTTAACTCAACTTTTAGACAATAGCTAATAGGTGCAGGAGTAGGCCATTCGACCCAGCAACGCCATTTAATAGTAAGATTAAACGAGAACTTACCTAAGTTTGAAGTTTGATCTTTATTTTATGAGGAGTTACGTAGGTGATTACGTGAAGAACCCCGCCAGTGCGCCTGCGCGTCAATCTTCAAAGCAGCGGTGTAAAATCACAAAAAACAACAACCGAAGTAATATAGTCTCATAATAAAACGAGTAATACAAGAACTTCCATCTGACCTTTATGATAGAGGGTAGGATCGTGGCGGGCACGTAATCACCTACGTAACTCCTCATAAAATAAAGATCAAACTTCAAACTTAGGTAAGTTCTCGTTTAATCTTACTATTTTACTTCAGAGTCACGTGAGTGACTACGTGAAGATTTTAAAGCTTTGTGATTTCATGCCGTGGATCAATCCCGGCTTCTCACTGCATTGATTGACTCGGAACGAGAAATAATCAATCATGCATTCATAATAACATTTGTACCACAAATGCAGTAATTCATTTCAATAATGAAATTAATCAGATCCCCTTTAAACCAGAGGAATTTACACAGAACTTAAAATAGTTTCTGCAAACAATCCCGCATTAACAATAGGCCGATGGTAAAAATGTTGAAACATGAACTCATTGGCTGCGAGGATATGGTCGACGGGGACGTCTTTTGCCCTGTCCGCCGACGTTTCTGCTGCTCTAGTCGAGTGAGACATAAAAACATAAGTGTTAATACCAGCAGCTGTTAAGACTTCTTTTATCCATCTGGAATAGTCTGTATTGAAACTCTCTTGTGTGGTTTCTTGTGTGTGATCAACAATCCAGTTTCCGTATTTCTCAAATTCTTTGTGACCTCAATGTATTGTAGCAAATATGTCTTAATACAGAGACAAGGATCATTTGGATATACTGCTAGTATAATTTTAAATCCTGTCACACCTGGCCTAATTTGCTTTAGTAGGTCATAGATATAGAATGTAACCTTATCTTCAGTTACTTCCATACTGTCTATCTGTAATTTTCCACGTGTTTGCACTCGTTGTGCTGTCACTCATGCCATAAGCATTAATACTTTCATACTGAACTTGGCCAAAGGTAAAGACACACTTGAGGACCATTCACGAAGTAGCTTCAGTACCACACTTACATCCCAGATTGTCATGTACCTAGGTTTCGGTGGTTTGGAATTAAAGATTCCTTTCATTAGTCTGGAAACAATTGGGTGTGACCCAATTGGGTTTCTTTCTGACTCCAGAACCAAATATGAGGACAATGCACTTCTGGCTGAATTAATTGCACTACAACTCAGACCTTCATCATAATAAAGTTTTGACAGAAATTCTAAACATTTGTAATATCTGCAGTACTTTATTGCACATTCTTTTGTACACAGAACTCTTCCCATTTCTTAATATAAGACAGGTACTGTTTTTGAGTGATCTTCCTCCAGGCTGCCGTAAGCATGTCCACAGTACGCTCAGACAGTCCTCGTCCCAGAAAAGGCATTCTTAAAACCTGCAAATCAACAAATCCAAACAATCATATAATGGATGTTGTTACCCTGTTACAGAGTGCAGCAATAGATTACTCCTTTTTGGGACTTTCATCAACATTTGTGTTGTTAATTCTAATATCAACGGATACCATGGCTGTGTAGGCCAATCTGGTACTACCAATACCCTTGAAGCAGCATCTTGCCTGATTTTAAGCAAACATTGGCTTATGAGGAAGAAAGGTGGAAATATATATGAAAACATACCACCCCAATGTAGCGAGAAAGCATCAATCGCCACTGCTCCTGGATCTGGTTTCCATGAGACATATCTCGATAGCTGATGATTCAAGTCGATGTCGGGCATCCAAATCTGATTACTATATCATTGAATACCTCTTGATTCAACATCCATTCTTTATTATCATGGAACTTTCGTGACCTGGTGTCTGCTATCGTGTTCATTCTACCTGGTAGATAGATAGCTGAAATCCAAATGTTCTTTTCAATACACCAAGACCAAAGTTGATTTAACCATTTTGTCACATGACACCGACTTAATTCCACCCATATCATTAATATAGGCAACTGCTGTTGTGTTTAATTTTAACTTGAACCTTCCTTTTAGTTGTGTTAGAACCATAAGCTTGGAGTCCATAGAAACCTCCTAAAAGCTCCAAATAGGTAATTCCCCATGTCTGCAGTAACAATGACTCTTCCAGATTCCATCTGCCTCCGCAGCTAGATGTTAAGTCAGTTGCACCCCATCCTAGTGCACTGGCATCAGTTTGTAATATCATGGAAGGTTGTTCAATCAGTACTTTGCCTGAACTGCTTGAGACATGTAGAATCCACCACTGCAGATTAGAAACAGCATTTGTTGTTACTTGCATGGTTCTATCAAAATGACCAGCATTTACTCTCAGTGCCTGTTCTTTGATTCTCTGCAGCTGTTGATAATGTAATGGTCCATACTGGACTGCTGGGAATCTACTAATTTTCCCAGTACTCGAGCCACCTGTCTGATTAGAGGTTTTTGCTCGTTTAACAGATTACTGCAATCTTTAATCAACTCCACCCTTTTTTCACTGGGCAAAGTAATTTGCATTTGGACTGAATCAATTGTGAACCCCAAATAATCAATCGAGGTACATGTTTTTAACCTTGCTTTCTTTGGATGAATTTAGAAACCCCCAAACTTTCAAAAGTTTGGTTTCATAACTGCAACCGATGCTTCTGTTGACTGTTTTGTCCTTCCTATAATCAGGACATCATCCAGGTATGCCATTAGTACATGCCCCTGTCTCTCAGCAACCCCAGAATTGATTTTAACAATTTTATGTATATTCTGGGAGCGAACGTTGTATTGTTGTATGTTGTATTGTTGTATATCTTTATTGTCATTTCCTGAGTATTCACATACCCAGAGGAAACAAAAAAACGTTCCTCAACCAGTGTCCATTTCAGTGTGCAGTAAAAAATAAATAGAAGTAAAAATACATATATCATGAACAAATTAACACTCTACTCTCTACTAAACATCAACAGGCGTTCCGATCGGCAGCGGCACGACAGTGGCTCTGCTGCAGTGTGTCCAGGTTGGTGGTTGGTGCACGATACTTTGGCAGGGGGGCAAAGTCTGTTTATCAGTCTTATAACCTGCGGGAAGAAGCTGAGGAGCATCCTGCTGGTTTTGCACCTAATGCTCCTGTACCTCTTCCCAGATGGCAGGATGGAGAATATGTGATGCGATGGGTGGTAGGGGTCTTTGATGATGGAGATGGCTCTGCTGATACATCTCTTCCTGTATATGTCCAGCAGGAAAGGGAGTGGAGCACCAATAATCCTGCTGGCGGTCTTCACAATCCTGTCTAGTTGGTGCCGTTCGTACGCCTTGCAGCTCCCGAACCAGGAAGTGATGCCGTAGGTTAATGTGCTCTCGATTGTCCCCCTATAAAAAGTTTGTAGGTGTGTAGTGGGGAGACCTGCTTTAGGTAGTCTTCGGAGAGGGTGTAGTCGCTGCTGGGCTCTCTTGACCAGTGCTGTGGTGTTGGTCGTGGACGTCAGGTCATCTGACAGGTGGAGTCCTAGGAACTTCACGCTGTTGACCCTTTCCACATCAGCTCCATCGATGTGCAGAGGTGTATGGTGTTGTTTTCCCGCCCTCCTGAAGTCAACCACCATCTCCTTGATTTTTCCCACGTTGAGAATGAGGTTGTGGGATTTGCACCATCCTGTGAGCAGCTCCACCTCCATCCTGTACGCCGACTCATCATTGTCACTGATGAGACCCACCACTGTTGTGTCATCAGCGAACTTGTTGATGAAGTTGTTGTTGAGTCTAGCAGTACAGTCGTGTGTTGGCAGACTAAACAGCAGGGGGCTTAGGACACAGCCTTGGGGCGAGCCAGTGCTCACGGCTATGGTTTTTGATGTCCTACTGCCCACCCTGACTGTCTGCTGCCGTTGCGATAGAAAGTTCAGGACCCAGTTACATGTGCCAGCATCAACCCCCAATAGCTCCAACTTCTCCACCAGCTGCTGCGGAATGATTGTATTAAAAGCAGAGCTGAAGTCTATGAAGAGGATCCTGGCATAAGTATTTTTCTGATCAAGGTGTGACAGTACGAGGTTCAGTGTTGTTGAGACTGCGTCCTCTGTGGATCGGTTGGCTCTGTAGTCGAACTGCAGTGGGTCTAGGTCGGCAGGTAGACTATTTTTGATATGCTGCATAACCAGTCGCTCAAAACACTTCATTACTATGGGTGTTAGAGCCACTGGTCGAAACCATTGATGTTAACCCATTAGGCAGAGCTTTGAACTGCCCTAATTGGTTCATCCATGTAAATTTAAGATACTTCATATCTTGCAAGTGAACAGACACTGAACAAAAGGATTCAGACTTGTCAAGTCTATAATAATCCTACATCCTCCATCCAATTTTGATCGAGGGAATATATTTGACCCAAATTGGTGAATTTGGTAGACTGATTCTTCAATAACACCTTTTATATATAGGGTTTTGAAGCGCAGCTTGAACCTCCATTACTTCGCAAAGTGGAGAGTTCTGCTAGGAACATGCTGGACAGGCAAATCATAATTTGGATTGAATTCAATTCGAAATCCTTGTATATTATTCAGAATTACCACATCTGAAGTAATCTTCTTCCAATGTTTATAGAAGAGACGTAATCTGCCTCCAACTTTTGGACTTAATCCAGTTAGTATGTTCCCATGAGAACCAGGTCCACCTACCTCTTGAGTCATTTGAGTAATCTGAGATCCCTGGATTCTCCCGGAAGCACCACCACTGATTCTTACTCCCGCTGCAGGCCGCCAGCTACGTCCCTGCGTTGATGAGCGACTTGGTCCTGGTCTAGGATCCGTATGACGTCTGAAAGGGTACTTCCTCTTTACAGACTGTGCAACCATTGATGTTTTTATCAATCCTGTTTTCGCTTCATCTTCCAACTCTTTAATACGTCTCCCGAGATCTCTCCAAAGAGTAAGTTGGGTAATTGTATATTACTTGGTTTGCAGAGTGCTGCGAATTTCGGATTCATAGTAGGCCGTATAGCACCTTCCTCAGATAATTGATCTTGAAGTGGGTGCTGCATAGCAACCCCAGTGCTTCCTGAAGCAACTTCGTCATCTCTTGGCTGTTATCTACTATTCTGGTAAAAGCAGTTATTCCAGAACCCAGCAGCTTTAATATTCTCTGCAACTGATTCCAGATAATTTGGTTCACTGCTGCTGCTTTCAGCAACCCACAGTTACTTGGGGTCTCCTACTTTCTTGCAGTCTCATCCATCTCCTGCTGTTCCAGCTGATGGTAAACCAAGTAATTTATTAAGGAGGCCAGTTCTTCTCCTAATGGCTCTCCTGACCCTGACGGGGCAGCGAATCCTACTGCCAGGGGTGGAACATCTGGCAGCTGCCATTCATCGCCTTTTACAGCCTCACCGTCAGAGTCGTGGTATGAAATCTCATGCCCCGTAGCACGCTCCTCTTCACTGAGGGTGCATTCCATCAGCCCTGTGCCAGGTGCTGTTTAGCTGCTTCCAGCGGCTTGGATTTCAGTACACTCCTTCCTGAGTGAACTTTGCTCCAACAGCCTATGTAAAAGGCTTTCTATTTGGGCAATACGCTCGAAAGCAGTATCTAGCCCTGGAGCTACTTCCATTGCCTGGGACTCCTCCTCCGTGGGCCGTTGGGATTTAAACTTCGTCTTTTGCCCGACAGGCGCTGACTGTGTTTTCACCAGCCCCAGGTCCACAGTCGCTATGCTCACCGCTGGCGACTGTACCGGGGTTTAGAGGCAGTTGGTCTCTAACTGCGGACTCCCGACTTTCCCGACTTTCTGTCGGCTGTGTCGCTCGCCTCTTCCCCCTGTCCGTTTTTTCCCATGGCGTCTGTGGAAAAAATCCCCATAGACCCACAGTAAACGGACCTGGAAAACATGAAAAAAGTTTCTACTTACCTTGTAGTTGAAAAACTACACTGGAGGAGCTCTGCTCCTCACGTCCGTTTGCGTCAAGCCATCTGACATAATGACGCGCAGGCACACTGGCGGGGTTCTTCACGTAGTCACTCACGTGACTCCGAAGTAAAATATGATCATGGCTGATTATCCACAATCAGTACCCCGTTCCTGCCTTCTCACCATATCCATTGACTCTGCTATCTTTAAGGGCTCTATCTCACTCGCTTGAAAGCATCCAGAGAATTGGCATCCACTGGCAAGAATGTCCTTCCTCAAATTTGAAGACCAAAACTGCACACAATACTCCAGGTGTGGTCTCATTGGGGCTCCGTACAACTGCAGAAGGGCCTCTTTGCTCCTATACTCAACTCCTCTTGTTATGTAGGCCATCGCACCATTAGCTTTCTTCACTGCCTGCTGTACCTGCATGCTTACTCTCAGTTCTAAAAATCATTCATTTCGAAATTAATTTTATACCATTTAGAATCTATTGCAATAATTTGTCCTCCACAGTTAAGCTAACTGGTCTATAATTACTTGTGCTCTCCCATGCTCCTTTTTAAACAACCATATGTTAGTAATCTAATCCTCCAGTATTACTCCTGCAGTGAGGAAGAATCAAAATATCACGGTTGGAGCATCTATAATTTCTTCCCTGGCTCCCTTCAACAAATTTCTTCCCTGGCTCCCTTCAACATTCAATGATCGACCCTTGATGCCTCCCCTTATTCTCTGCACGTCCCATACAATATTTCACATTTGTTTACTGTAACATTATAATCCCCCTCATATGAATAGTTACAACTAATCACTATTATCCTCCGGGGAATTGAAATCCAACAACATTGTCCTTGCACCTTTACACTTGTTGGAAACTTGCTGATGAACTTGTTCTTTCTCACACCCTATTTGGGGTCAACAGTGCACTCGTATGTCAGCAATTGCCCATTTTGATCTTACATTCAACATTGGCGACTTTCTAACATATTATCCCTTCTGAAGATAGTCGCAAATGCTGAAATAAGCTCAGCAGGACAGGCAGCATCTCTGGAGAGAAGGAATGGGTGACGTTTTGGGTCAAGACCCTTCTTCGATTTCAACCAGCACCTGCAGTTCTTGCCTACACATATCATCCCTTTCACAGTTTACAGCGTTTCATTAACTAGTACTGTCATTCCTCAGTCTCCCTTCTCCATAATGAGCTGCCCAGAACAAAATCTGAGTGAAAGCAAGTCATCCTCCAACACAGAACAGTACAGCACAGGAACAGGACCTTCGGCCCATCTTCCCCCCAAATCTTGGCTCAAATTTCCTTCCAAACCAAACCATATCAACCCATCCAAACGGCGTTAGCGAACCCATCGAGGAGATTGGTCCCAGCCTCGAGGTGCCACCTGCCCTCAGAACCAGTGCCAGTGTCCGAGGAATATACAGCCCTCCCTCCTGCACCATCACTCCCCTACTAATCACCCACATGCCCTTCCCACACCTACACTCACTGTACCAGCTACTGGGAGCAATCTGGAGATTAGCATCTTTGCACGCGTTAGGACAGCGAGATTATCAAATACAAGCACCCTGATAATAGAATATAAAGACAGGGATGTAACGCTGAGGCTTTATAAGGCACTGGCCAGACCACATTTGGAGTATTGTGAGCGGTTTTGGGCTCCACATCTGAAGAAGGAAATGTTGGCATTGGAGAGGGACCAGAGGAGGTTTACGAGAATGATCCCAGGAATGAGTGGGTTGACGTGTGATGAGCATTTGTGGGCACTGGGCCTGTACTCGCTGAACCTGTACTCGCTGTAGGATGAGGAGGGACTTCGTTGAAACTTGCCGAATAGTGAAAGGCCTGGATAGAGTGGATGTGGAGAGGATGTTGCCACTAGTAGGAGAGTTTAGGGCCAGAGGCCATAGCCTCAGAACAAAATCACGTACCTTTAGAAAGGAGACGAGGTGGAATTTCTTTAGTTTGGAGATGGTGAATCTGTGGAAATGTTTGCCACAGGCGGCTGTGAAGGCCAAGTGAATGGGTATGTTTAAGGTGCAGATTGATAAGATTCTTGATTAGTACGGGTGTCAGAGGTTATGGGGAACAGGCAGGAGAATGGGGTTGAGAGGGAAAGATAGATCAGCCATGATTGAATAGTGGAGTAGACTTGATGGGCCAAAAGGCCTAATTCTGCTCCTATAATTTATGAACAATATAACACAACCTCAATTCAGCTGCTTGGACCTCACTCTCTAATTCCAATAAGAACCTTGGGCTCGGCATACTCAGTATATTATAAATTCACCAGTGTTGTTCTGTCAAACAGACTGCTAAATACAGCCCAGGGCCCACCCCAATCCGTCCCTCCACCTTTAATCCTTTACTCTCAACATGACTGTTTCTCCTCATGCTTTGCCTCAACTGCTCCAACCCTCAGTGAAGATTTTCTTCATATTGTCCTGCAGACATCAATGATCGATAAAGTGAAATGTGAAATGGAGCAGGTCCTTACCCAGTAATGCCAGCAACACCAGCAGCATCCACTTCTTCACGTGAGGGACACACCTGGAGGGGAAACACACACACGTTAGCCAGCTATTGAACCCAACCCCGTCTCAAGCGAGATGGATACAAAAAGCTGCCGTAACTCAGTGGGTTGGGCAGCATCTCTGGAGTCTGAAGAAGGGCGTTGTCCTGAAACGTCATCCATTCCTTCTCTCCAGACGCTGCCCGACCCGCTGAGTTACTCTAGCTTTTTGTGTCTATCTTCGGTTTAAAACAGCATCTCCAGTTCCTTCCTACACACACGTTTCAAGCAAATTGAATGCTCCCATCAAACAGACGTTCACTCCACACACCCAAAGCTCAGAGCCACGGTGACACTGGTGTAAAGATTAGTCAACTGATGGTACAGTATCAGAGGGCTGTTCTGTGCTGGGTGTATCTGGGGTAGAGTGTGGGCAAGCTATCTTGTACTCCGTGGCTCGAAGGGTCGAATGGCCTACTCCTGCAACTATTTTTCTATGTTTCTAGTGGGTTTATCTGGGGTAGTACAAGTGGGTTGGCCTGTGGTGGGTTTTTCTGCGCCTTTTGAAGAACGGGGGGATGGTGCGTGGAGTAACGTACCCCGTGGAAAACTGCGCATGCACGTTCACAGCAGCTGCATTAATCCACAGCGGCGGGGGGGGGCGGGGTCAGGAGGCAGGTGGGCATCGATTGATGGGCATGTGGGCATTGTGACGTCAGCAGCTGGCATGCGGCGATTATTTTTTTTTAAGTGAGTTTTGCGAACAATTTTATTCAAAATCTGGGGAAATAATTTACTGAATTTAGAGAGGGGTAGATTTCTGAAATGATAAGTTAAATTCCTACCGAAATATGTAAAAACGTTTTTGCGTCTGGTTTTCGAGGAGATACGTTTCAATGTAAAAATGACACACGCACACACACGCACGCACACGCGGGCGCACACGCACACGCACACACACAGTTTTAAAAGTATTTAGATAGATATATTAAAATTATTACAATAAAATTAATTCTGCAAATGAAAAGATGTCTGCGCAGTTTTATTTACAGATGTATTGGTCCGCTTCCAGATCCAATCACCATCTCTAACTTTTCACAGGGATGGATTCAGTGAGTTGTAGACTTCTTCTTCTTTCGTGTGGCGTGCACAGCTTAAAGTTGTTGGACAACTTGTTCTATTTGATCTTCCGTTTGTGCACGTCGAGTTGATTGCATTAGTCGAAACAGGGCGGACCATGTGAAGGTTGCAATCTTCCACCCCAGTTGTAGACTGAACTCCCCTCTCCCCTCCACCCCCACTTCCCTCCTCCAGCCCCACCCCTCCTTCTCCACTCCCCCCCCCCCACCCTTTTCCTCCCCCTTCTTCCCTTCCTCCCGCTCCACTCTTCTCCCCCTTTGCCACTCAGGGCTCTCACTTAACTTTTTTTCTCTGTTGCCAGCCGGGCAACCTAGGCAGCTTTTTAGGTTGTCAAATGACAGTTTAGGTGGTCATTTCAGACTGCTTGCATGATGCGTGCAATAATGTGCTCGGACGAAGTGCGTAGTTACCAGTCGGAATTATGGTCAATGAAGCATTCACATATTATTTCTGCTTCAAATAGTCACAAACTGAACATATTCACCAATCAAGATGATATATACCACAATGACATGCAGCAAAATTATAGTACAGTGTCTCAACTCTTTTTACACGTTGCAATGAATGCAATTTCTATTATTTCTTTCCACTTCCAAACAAAAATGTGGTTGGATTATTCAGCGTATGATCAACCTGTGTCAATAAATCCTGGACCATGGTAACATATATGCTTAACCATGCACACTACAGATTGATGCAAGCATGTTTTCTGTGAAGGACCGAAAATTATCATGACATGGCCATAGCATGGGTCGTTATTGCTATTGGTACATAAATACTCTCGCTTCCCACATAATATATCCACAACAAAATATGCATGTTGCAAGGAAATTTCTAAACGCATTTTATGATAATAGCTGTTAAAACCGACTATACCCATCTGACAGGTTAAACATTACACTAGCTGACAAGAGATGGCCAAAGGACATCAAATGCAGCAAATGTTCTTTTGGCAATATATTTAAAGATGTCAAAACGCCACATTACCGGGCATTCAGATTAGATGTATGTGTTGTGAACAGCAATGAAGATACACAGTTTGTACGCACCAGATTTATTTAAAAATTATTGATAAATGCTCTTTCCATCATTCCCACTTCAGAATTAACGTTAAAATTACGACCGAAATATCTCCTAACCAAATTTGTGATGTATATGACCGCATGTAGAAGTAAAACCTGGATAAATCCAACGTATAGTTGTGAATGTTGCTCATTAAATAACTACAGTACTGATACTCCATATTAAGAGCATTGATTTGCTGTTAAAATGAATTCTGTAATAATGTGCCAACAGTAGCAGTGACAATCGAATACGTGCTCACAATTTAATTAATCCATCTTATGGAAAGGGAGGTCAGTACAGGATGAATTGGGGGCCCAGTGTAGGATGAATGGGGGGGGGCAGGAGAATCAATTTGAGGAGGATAGGGAGATCAGTGCAGGATGAATAGATGGGGAGGGGGTGGTGGATGGGGAGGGGAACACAGGGGATGTCAGTGAGGACGGAATAGAGGCGGGAATGGGAATCAGTGTGGGGTGGAGAGGTGGGGTCCCAGGATAAGGCGGGTAGTGGGGGCGTATAAGGGAGAGAGAGAGAGGGGAAGGGGCAGAGCAGGTGGTGAGGAAGGAAGGTGAGCGCTCCTCAGACAACACCGGCATTATTGCCCAGCTGCCTTGGCCGTCCCTGTCCACCGCCAAGTGCCACCGCCAAAGAGGGGGCAGTTGGGATCTCCTCGCTCCGCCAGCCAACAGGAAGGTGCGGGGCCGAGCGGTGCAGGTGCTTCAGACGGCGGAAGGGGGCCTCCCCCTTCTTTCCTCCCTCCCTCCCTCCTCCCAGCCTCGGCCTGCAGGAGGGTTTGTTTTGAAAGCTGTTATCGTCGTTGTGGCACTCAGCGGCCGCTATGGTGGCAGGAAGGGTGCAGGAGGAGGTGGAGCCGCCATCGCCACTGCTGCTGCTGTGCGGGCCCCGTCATTCACTCTGACCCTCTGTCACCCCGCACTACAGCCGTCGCCACCCCCGACCAGAAACGTCACTTATTCCTTTTCTCCAGAGATGCTGCCTGACCCGCTGAGTTACACCAGTTTGTTGTATCTATCTTCGGGATAAACCAGTATCTGCAGTGTCATGCCGGGCAAAATGACACGGCTTTTACGTTGCCCAGCGGGACTTTAGGTGGCCGTTGCGAGCCCTGCGCCCTCCCCTTCTCCCCTCTCCCTCTTCTTCCATTCTCCAACCTCCTCCCCCCCACTTTCCCCGACGCCCCCCATTTGTGGACCCAGCCTGTGACAGTTAGATCCCACTTATAGTATTGCACAAAGGCCACATCATCTGTTTTAGTAACATTGACTATGGGATAAATGCAGACTTTGGGAACAACATCCCCCACCAGACCCGGCTGGAGCAGCGGGGGGGGGGGGGGGGAATGGTGAGGGTGGGGGGCGAGGGACCAGCGGGGGGCGGGGGGAAGTCGAGGGTGGGGGGGCGAGGGACCAGCGGGGGTGGGGGGGGGAAGGCGAGGGACCAGCGGGTGGGGGGAAGGCGAGGGAGGGGGCGAGGGACCAGCGGGGGGGGAGGAAGGCGAGGGTGGGGGGCGAGGGACCAGCGGGGGGGAATGGCGAGGGACCAGCGGGGGGGAGTGGGTGGGGGGGAAGGCGAGGGTCTGGGGAGAGGGCCCGGCAGGGGGTTGGGTGGGGGGGGGAAAGGCGAGGGTGGGGGACGAGGGACCAGTGGGGGGGGGAAGGCGAGGGTGGGGGGTGAGGGACCAGCGGGGGGGGGGGCGTGAACCCGGCTGGAGTGGCGCCTGGTGTCGATTCACAGCCGTTGCCAGGACTGGGTTCAGATTCAGTCCTTCCCGCTTCCCGCCCGGTGACGGGAGAATGGTCGGCCCGGAGAAACGGGAACTTTTTTCCCCCAAACCATCCCGCGGGTCGGGTAGTTTAACACCCCCGATATAAAACAACAGATTCCCACTCCCTGCAACATAACACAACACAATATTTCCCACTCACCCAAACTAGGCCCGGAGCGTCGAGGCGATGCGTTGAAAATGGCGGTGATCTGATCCCGCGCACGCGCGGAGTCGGCGTCATTTTGCGTCGCTTCTGCGTATTTTGTCACCAGCTTCCCCCTACTGCGCAGGCGCGGATGGTCGCAAATATTTTTTTCAAATCATCCCGCGGGCCGGGACCAGAATTTCCCGAATTTCGTAAATTCCTTCAAAGTGGAAACACTGATTTCGCTCCAATTAAAAAAAAAACAATGTCCTCAGAATTTTTTTACTCTTGAAAAAAAGGAGAGTGCGATTGCACCCAATGACGCAACAATTCTGTTTTTATGTGTGCATATCTGGTCTCCGCATCCGTCAGGGCCCTGCTCTCATAGGCAACTGGATGGCCCTCCTGCATCAGCGCCGCACCAAGTCCAGTTTCTGACATGTCAGCCTGTACTGTCAGCTCCTTGGATGGATCATAGTATCTGAGTACTGGCTCTGCAGTTACTACCTTCTTTATGTCCATCACCGTCCTGTCATGCACCTCTACCCACCACCAAACTACATCCTTCTGTGTCAGGGTAGTGGCGGCTGTTTTTTTCCTTTTTTTGTTGTTTTCTTTTGTCTGTTTTAGTTCAATTTAGTTTATTAGGTTGTGTATGTGTGGGGGGGGGGGATGATTTTAGTCTCTTCCCTCGGGGGGATGCGACTTTTTCTTATCATGTCCCCCGTCTCCGTCTCCGTCTGCGCTGAGGCCTAATGGCGGAGCTGGCGGCCTCGGGGCTGTGGCGGCGTTCCGGCGGCGATGGTGGCCTGACTTCGGGGCTGTGGCGGCGTTCCCACGTTCCGGCGGCGGCCCGACGTTGGGGTTGTGGCGGCGTTTTGGCATTCCGGCGGCGGTGGCCCAACTTCGGAGTCTCAGCCGCGGGCCCAGTGGACGACATCGCCTGGAACTCGCAGGTCACAGGTTGGTGACCTGTTTTTCCGGAGGTCCCGCAACAACTGCTTCGTCCGCTGGACTGGAGGGCGGTAGCTTCGGCAGCTTCGACCGCCGTGGGACGCGGAGTTTGAACCAGCCCGTTACTTCGCGGAGCTCGGATTGAGCCGCGGGACTGACTTACCATCACCCGGCGGGGTCACAACATCGGAGGCCTGGATCGCCTCAGCGCAGAGGGAGAACAAGGAGGGAAGAGACAAAGACTTTAAGAGTTTTGCCTTCCAATACAGTGCGGAGGTGCCTGGTGAACTCACTGTGGTGGATGTTAAATGTGTGTTTATTGTGTGTTTTAGTTATTTTTATTATGTGTATGACTGCAAGGCACGAAATTTCGCTCAGACCGAAAGGTCTGAATGACAATAAAGGATACTTTGACTTTGACTTTGAGCTTGCGTAGCGGCTCACATAGGTCTCTTAGTCCAGGAAGAAATTTGTTCAAGTATTTAACAAACCCAATAAATCGCTGAACTCCTTGGACATCCATTGGGTTAGGCATCTGTAGCACTGATTGTACCTTCCCTGGATCTGGTTTCAGTCCTGCAGCAGAGACTCTATGTCCTATGAAAGTGACTTCCTTCACCTTCAGCTTTGACTTCTCTATGTTCAGCTTCAGGTTTCTGTCACGACATCTCTCCATCAGAGCTCTGACCTTCCCGTCATGGTCTCTTTCTGCTTCCTCTGCAGTTTTTCCCTTCCCAAACACTAGGATGTCATCAGCAACAGACCTCATTCCTTCCAGGCCCTCCAACACTTGGTTCTGTCATCGCTGGAACTCTTCAGGGGCCGTGGACAGACCAAATGGCATGTGTCTCCATCTAGTATATCTGCCATATGGTGTGTTAAATGTCGTAAGCTGAGAACTCTCACCATCCAGTTCCACATGTCAAAACCCATTCTTGGCATCAAACGTGCTAAAGACCTTGGCGTCCTTCAGATCTGTGAGGACATCTTCAATCGTCGTCATAGGGTAATGACTTTTTTCAGCCCCTTGTTCAGATCACTCGGGTCTAAACACATTCTCAACATTCCATTGGGCTTTTCTACACACACACAAGGCTGGATACCCATGGAGTGTGGGTCTCTACTGGGGCAATTATTTCAGCTTCTGTTAGTCTGCCTAATGCCCCTGTCCCACTTTTGAAACCTGAACAGAAACCTCTGGAGACCTTGCACCCCACCCAAGGTTTCCATGAGGTTCCCGGAGGTTTTGGTCACTCTCCCTAATGGGCGAAAGTGGTTTCTGCGTAGTCGAGGCTTCTTCTATGTTCCTGCGATTATTTCAACAAAATCAAAACCGGCCTCGACTAAAAATAGGTTGCCGTTTGGCCGAAGCCAGTGGAGTGGGGTCGCTATTTACTTACAATCAGTCGAAGGCCATCCCCTTCGCTGACAGGCCATTTTGATTGGCTCATTGGAGTTTCACGACCTAGAAGGACCCACCGGAAGGTAAAATGCCCGCTAAACTTGATTAAACTTCTTAAAACTGTCTCCCCTTCTCTCTCCCCTTCTCTCTCTCCTTCTCTCCCCTTCTCTCCCCTTCTCTCTCTCCTTCTCTCTCCCCTTCTCTCCCCTTCTCTCTCTCCTTCTCTCCCCTTCTCTCCCCTTCTCTCCCCTTCTCTCTCTCCTTCCCTCCCCTTCTCTCCCCTTCGCCCCCCCTCCCGCAATCTCTAAAGGACTTACCATGCTCTGTGGCAGCCGTTTACCTACCTCTTCATCGAGCAGACACCGCTCCTCCGCTGTCCCTGTCCTCCACCTTCACGATGTGAGTGTGTGCGTGTGTGTGCGCGTGCGCGCACGCGCGTGTGTGTGTGTGGTCGGTAGCAAAGATCCTGTTAGATCTATGGTCAGTTGATGCAGCTCACGCTTCGGTCCAGGCTTTCCAGGCGAGTGACCAAAACCTCTGGCGACTCATGGAAACCTTGGGTGGGGCGCAAGACCACCAGAGGTGTCCGTTCAGGTTTCCTAAGTGGGACAGGGGCATAACTCCTCTTTCAGCTTACTCCGTAAGGCTACAGGGACTCTTCATGGTGGATGGATCACCGGCGTTATGCTGTCATCTACCTGAAGACAGTACTTGCCCTCAAATTTACCTGTCCCTTCAAACACATCAGCATACTCAGCCATCAGTCTTTCCTTGCTCAGAAGGATTTCACTGCCATTCAAAGCCATTATGTTCTCTTTAAGCACTGAGATGAGCCCCATCTGCTGGGCTGCCCTGCTTCCCAGGATTGGAATGCAGTCTTCCTCCAGGACTACAAACTCTACTTTGTATCTCCTTCCATTATTTGGGTTCACTAGTCTCACCTTGCTTTTCCCAAGAGGCACCACTGTCTTATTGTTGTACATCAACAATACTTGCTTGGTTTCATCCACATCCTTTGCATACATCTTGGGAATGATGTTACATGTGGCTCCACTGTCCACCAGGAATTTTACTTCCTTCCCTTTCAGCATCATGGTCACAAAGATTTTCTGTGGGAATTGAGTCTCCACAACACTGTGCACACTTTCTGCTTTTACTGCTTCTAGTTGCAGTTCCATTGTGTGAATGAAATCATCCTCTTGACTGTCATCATATTCATCACTGGAACTCTCCACCTCCACCACTGCATGCACAGGTGTTTCCCCTTTCTTTTCTTTCTTCTGGTTCTTCTGTCCCACATGCTTTTCCATGCATTGTGATGCGAAATGATCTTTCTTATGGCATTTGAAACACTCCCGGCCATATGTCCTTAACAGGACATCAACTCTGGCCTTGGCAACCACTGAAGCCTGGCATGCTTTCACAAACTTTTCTAAATCAAATTAGATTTTTCAGAGAAGTCTCTCCCGCAGCATGTCATCTCTTATGCCGCATTTTATTCTATCACTTATCAGCGAAACCTTCAACTCTCTGAAACCGCAAAGAGCTGCCAAGAGATTCAGTTCTATTAAAAACAAATCAAAAGTCTGCCCTCTTTCTTGGCTCCTCGTAAAGAATCGATACCTGTCGATGGTCTCGTTCCTCACGGATTGACAATGCAGTTCGAAAGCATCAAGAGCTTGCTCTAGCGTAACTTCTTGTACGTTGCCCTCCGGCGTCTGTGTCTGCAGCGTTTGGTAGAGCTCTCTCCCTTGCGGTCCAACTAGGTACATGAGCAATTTCCTCATTGTCTTGTAGTCTTCTATCATTCCGGTCTCAGGAGGTGTTTTAAAACTTTCTTGAACTGCAGGCTCAAATCAACATAGAGCTCAAACTCCTCCCTCCATTGTCTCTGCTCCATTGGCAGGTCCCTTGCCTCAAAATCCATTTGCCTAGGGGGCATTAGCTGATCCATTTTCCTGACAAATCCGCCCCTCAATCGATGGAAACAATGTAGGCCGCACAATCGTCTCTCGGTAGTACTCACTCACAAAATCGTCTGCCGTCGCAGTGCACCCAATCAAAACTCCCGACAGATCCTGAAACAGGCCCCGATCTGACACCATGTTTTAATATTGTGTTTCCTTACTGTAAACTGCTCCATTACAGCTACACAACTAATTAACAGAGGCTTTACACTCGAGCCTTGGGTTCAGCCATTTTAATTCAGGATCCATCTTGGCTACTTCCTCATGGGTATTGTACCATGGGTACTGCACCAGCGATGGCACTATTCCCATAACATTAACGACGAGGATATTTTGGATATTTTGGATTCTGAATCCGTGGCTGCGAGCTAGAAAAAGATAAGAAAACGGTTTCATAATGGCAGTCGCTGAAGCTGATGTCTTAGCACTTCGCGGAGTTCCACACTTCGATCCGACGGGTGATGCAAGTACCTTCAGTGTGAATTCGAATGCTTGGCTGGAGGAATTGGAGGCCTACCCCGACAATCATGGGCTCTTTCTTGAGGAGAGTACGCCGGGCCAGAAGGTGCAGCGGAGAGCGTTGCTTCTTTTCACCGTGGAGCCAGCAGTTCGAGAAATTTTAAAACACTCTCTGATACCGGAATGAAGGAAGACTATAAGAAAGCCGTTGATGCTTTGAACAGTCATTATGTGGTGGGGCCGAATGCTACATTCCAACGCCATCTTTTCCGTAAAACATTGCAGGAAGAGGGCGAGACTGTTGCTCAATTTGTGAATTGACTCAAACAGGTGTCTGTAGGATGCAAATATGTGGCTGCTGATGTGGAAAACCAGATATTGGATCAGGTTGTCCAGCATTGCAGGTCAGACAAGCTCAGGAGAAGGCTGCTAGAAAAAGGGGGTGAGTTAAACCTTAATGATGCTTTGGCAATTGCAGCGGCACTGGAAGCTGTTGAGGGACAATTTCACAGCATGAAAATGCAAGATTCCAAGACTGGGCAAGTTAACCAGCTGCCCATCGGTAGACCAAGAAGTATGCCTGAACATAAGATCAAGTGTTGCAGGTGTGGCAACAAGGGTCACACAGGGAAAGATGCATGTTGTCCACCAAAAGGTAAACATGTAGGAAATGTGGAGATAAATAACATTTTGCAAAGAAATGTAAAAGTAAGGCCAGGGACAAGACAAGTGATTACAACATGAAAGGGAAGTCCAGTGAAAAGAAAGACAGACATTGGCAGAAAAAGAAGGGTCAAGTCCGTTACGTAGAAGGTGATTTTGGAAGTGATGAAGACAGTGATGAAGCTGGTGAGCATGCTGTTAAAAGGAATTATCAGTTTGCATTGAATGATAGCGATCACGAGAAAGTTGCAGTGACCATCGGAGGTGTTACAGTGCCAGTGATTGTAGATTCGGGTAGTGACAGCAATGTAATTGACAGATCACTTTGGGAATGCTTGAAACTGCCGAAATTCAAGTGCACGTCAAGGAGGTGTAGTAGGAAGTTATATCCATGCACCGCAACTAAACCAATGCAGACCATTGGTTGTTTCATGGTTAAAGTACGTCGGAGATAGAAAAACGGAAGTAGGATTCATGGTGATAGAGGAGAAGGGAGAACCTCTGCTGAGGTTATCCACTTTGGTAGCAAAAACAGGAAGGCAGATTACTATCTAAATGGCGTCAAGTTGGGGAAAAGGGGAAGTACAACGTGATCTGGGGGTCCTTGTACTTCAGTCTATGAAAGTAAGCATGCAGGTAGTGAAGAAAGCGAATGGCATGTTGGCCTTTATAACATGAGGAATCGAATATAGGAGCAAGGAGGTCCTTCTGCAGTTGTATAGAGCCCTAGTGAGACCACAGCTGGAGTATTGTGAGCCGTTTTTGTCCCCTAAATTGAGGAAGGACATTCTTGCTATTGAGGGAGTGCAGCGTTGGTTTACAAGGTTAATTCCCGGGATGGTGGGACTGTCATATGCTGACAGAATGGCGCAGCTGGGCTTGTACACTCTGGAGTTTAGAAGGATGAGAGGGTATCTCATTGAACCATAAGATTGTTAAGGGTTTGAACACGCTAGAGGCAGGAAACATGTTCCCGATGTTGGGGGAACCCAGAACCAAGGGCCACAGCTTAAGAATAAGGTGTAAGCCATTTAGAACGGAGACGAGGAAACACTTTTTCTCACAGAGAGTGGTGAGTCTATGGAATTCTCTGCCTCAGAGTGCAGTGGAGGCAGGTTCTATGGATGCTTTCAAGAGAGAGTTATATCGGGCTCTTAAAAATAGCGGAGTCAGTGGATATGGGGAGAAGGCAGGAACGGGGTACTGATTGGGGATGATCAGCCATGATCACATTGAATGGCGGTGCTGGTTCGAAGGGCCGAATTGACTACTCCTGCATCAATTGTCTATTGTCCATCACTTTTCTCAGCTGATTAGTATTTGTAATGTTCGGCAAAGGTATACTATTGTGATATGTACCGAGGAACAGTGAAAAGCTTTGTTTTGCGTCCTATCCATTCAGATCGGATAGATCGTGTGTAGGTACAAACAGTTCAAATTCAGATACATCAGATAGAGCAAAGGGGAATTTACAGAATACAGAATATTGTTCCTGATGTTATGCTCAATATTGCCTTTTATTTCTACGAATCCCAGAATTGTCCGTGTGTTTCTAAGGATGAACATCATTTGCTCAGGCCACATTACATAATTCCGTCCTCCGTGGAACTGGTCATGGGCGGTTGGTGAATTAGTGTTCTGTAAAAATGCAAAGTTAGTACAATGTGTAAAACGTATCATTTGACTGGTCCGAGGTCCACAGCTGGAACGATGTATGATGCAGTGCTTCTGTGAGACATGAGACATCCCGCTGGGTTTGTGGTGTTGTGAACAATTAAGATGCGAAGGGCAATAGGTTTTAGCCTTACGTTTATTATTATCACATGTATCAAGGTACAGTCTAAAACTTGGTTGTGAATGCTGTCCAAACTGATCAGATATAACATATACAGATTCAATCAGTTCAAACACGAGGACATTGAGTGGTGAGTTTTTGTATACACACAGAGGGTGGTCAGTGTGTGGATTCGCACAGGCATTAGTGGGTTTAAAGAACGAGCTGCCAGAGGAGGTAGTTGAGGTGTAAACCATCACAAAATGTAAAGACATTTGGACAGGTACGTGAATAAGAAAGGTTGAAAATGATAAGGGCCAAACAAAGCAGGTGGGACTAGTGTAGATGGGGCACATTGGTCGGTTCGGGCAAGCTGGGCCGATGGTCTATGACTATGTAAAATATATACAGAGTGCAGAACACAGTTGTCACCATTGTATCGCATCGTTGTTCATCAGTTTGTGAGACAACGGCCAATGCCACAATGGGTTAGAGGCTGTTGTGAGACAAAGCCCAAAGCCGCAACGTGCCCGTCGGAAACCAGCACCACTGCGCCACTAATGATATCAAGGATGATGAATGAATGAAGTTAGAGTCAATATGCACAGTACCCCAACTCTGGAGGTACTGTTCAGAGGCCTGATAACGGAGGCTAATAAGCTATTCGTATGTCCCGTGGTGCGCAGTTTCACAACTGACCTCAGACTCAATCATTTCATACCTGATACATTACTCTTCAATTCCCTATTGTCCAAAAAACATGTTCGTCCAGCCATATTTGTACTGGATAAATGAACATCACTTTTTTCTGAGTAGGAGGTACAGTGTATTCAGATATGTTTGCCAGGATAAATTCCATTTTATCTCAGTCACTCAATTGGTACTCTGAAACATTTATCCTAACCAAATTATCCAGCAACCCTTTGTGTATTTTGGTTAATATCCATCCTGTCAAGGCCTCTCAGAAGCCTACATTTATTGTGTCAATAAAATCACTTGTCGTTGTTCCAAACTGCACCGAATATTCGATCTGATAAACTGTTGGTCCTTTGGCGGCCATTTTTTCCGAGGGATAAATCTCTACTTCAGTCTCTGCACCGAGTTGAAGACGCCTATCGTGTTCCTTGAAAGATATAACGTCAAAGCATAACAGTCTACGTCCAAGGGGAAAATGGTAACTACAGAGAGAGTGGGACCTCTCATGAATGAAAGCGGTCACCTCTGTGTGGAGCCACAGGAGATGGACAAGATTCTCAATGAGTACCTCTCCTCTGTATTTATCGAGGATAAAAACAGTAGGATGGAGGATCTTGGGGCAGTCAATGGAAGTGTCTTGAGAGCAGTCAGTGCTACCGTCGAAGAATTGGTGAAGGTACATCAGAGGGTTAAGATAAGGAGGCAACATTTACAAGGAACTTGAATAGAAGACCTTTACACAGAGGGTGCTGGGTATATGGAACAAGCTATCTGAAACGTTAGTTGAGATATGTTGAAGCTGATGCATTTCTACAGCCACAACGTTTGGAATGTAACTGCCAACTCGAAAGTAGCAGTTAGTAGGCATTATTGGCTATTCCTGTTGAGCAATAAACGTTCGGCGTGAACAGATTTGCACCAATATTCAGGTGCGATGACGATGCAATTTACACTCTAACTCAGGTGCGCTTGTGTTTTGCAAAATTAGCATTTGTTGCGCCAATATCAGAGCATTTATGAGGTCTCTCACTGCTGCTATTCGATATGTTTTCATCAGTCCACGAGTGTACTCTGGTTCTTCCGCATATGCTTTCCTCTTGTATTCCTCAGATATCCTGGCCATTACTACGGTCCACAATTCAGTTTCAACAATTTACTGTATTCTGCCTGTTGTCCCCATTCCTAGAGTGATAGTCATAGAGTAATACAGTTTGGAAACAGGCCCTTCGGCCCAACTCGCCCACAACGGCCAACAATGTCCCTGCTACCTTAGTCCCACTTGCCTGCGCTTGGTCCATAACCCTCCTACCACGTCATATCCATGTTTCCTGTCCAACTGTTTCTTAAACGATGAGATAGTCCCAGCCTTAAGTATCTCATCTGGCAGCTTGTTCCATACACACAACACCCTCCGTTTGAAAAAGTTACCCCTCTGATTCCTATTAAACCTTGAACCTATGTCCTCTGGTCCTCGCCTTCTCTTCGCTTTCTCCAACAGTTGTGCGTAATGACGATTTATCGCTTTCTCTTGCATATCAATACCATCAGTGTCACATCGACTATCTTTGTCTCCATCATTGTACGAATATTCCCGCTCTTATCATAGTTGTTACTGATGTCAAATTGTTAGGTCAGGTTCGGTCTATTAATGCCACATGCACCGAGGTACAGTGAAAAGTTTGGCTTTTCATGCTATTCACTTAGATCAGATATACCGCACATAGATACAAACAGCTCAAACTCAAATGCATCTGATAGAGCAATAAAAGGAAGAAACTTAATGCAGAATAGTCCCGCGAGTTCGATGATAAGCTTGGATGGTGTAATGGTATTTAAGGCAGAGCTGCAGTCTCTGAATAAGAGTGTGACAAAGGTGTCTCTCTTATACAGGTGTTCTGGGCATGAGTGTAGAGCTAGGGCGATGGCATCATCCGTGGACCTGTTGAGGCGGTAGGCGAGCGGCAGTGGGTCAAGGCCGCTGAGTAGACTGGGTTAAATGCATTCCATAAGTAGCATCTCAAACATTTCATGATGGTGGATGTCAAGGCCACCGGACGGTAGTTGTTTAGGCTTGAGGTCTTGCTTTACTTCGGCAGTGGGATGATGGTGGTCTCCTTGAAGCAGGTGGGTATCTGAGAACGGAGTAGGGGGAGATTAAAGATGTCCCCAAATACTCCCGGGAGATGGTCCACGCAACTATAACCATAACAGCACGGAAACAGGCCATCTCGGCCCTTCAAGTCCGTGCCGAACATTTTTTTAATTTTTTTTTTTTTAATTAAAAATAAATACTTCCTCCTAGTCCCATCTACCTGCACTCAGACCATAACCCTCCATTCCTTTCCCGTCCATATACCCATCCAATCTATTTTTAAAGGATAACATCGAACCTGCCTCCACCACTTCCACTGGAAGCTCATTCCACACAGCTACCACTCTCTGAGTAAAGAAGTTCCCCCTAATGTTCCCCCTAAACTTCTGTCCCTTAATTCTCAAGTCATGTCCCCTTGTTTGAATCTTCCCTACTCTCAATGGGAAAAGCTTATCCACATCCACTTTGTCTAACCCGCTCATTATTTTAAAGACCTCTATCAAGTCCCCTCTTAACCTTCTGCGCTCCAAAGAATAAAGACCTAACTTGTTCAACCTTTCTCTGTAACTTAGTTGCTGAAACCCAGGCAACATTCTAGTAAATCTCCTCTGTACTCTCTCTATTTTGTTGACATCCTTCCTATAATTAGGCGACCAAAATTGTACTCCATACTCCAGAATTGGCCTCACCAATGCCTTGTACAATTTTAACATTACATCCCAACTTCTATATTCAATGCTCTGATTTATAAAGGCCAGCACACCAAAAGCTTTCTTTACCACCCTATCTACATGAGATTCCACCTTCAGGGAACTATGCACAGTTATTCCTAGATCCCTCTGTTCAACTGCATTCCTCAATTCGCTACCATTTACCGTGTACGTCCTATTTTGATTTGTCCTGCCGAGATGTAGCACCTCACATTTGTCAGCATTAAACTCCATCTGCCATCTTTCAGCCCACTCTTCCAAATGGCCTAAATCTCTCTGTAGACTTTGAAAATCTACTTCATTATCCACAACACCACCTATCTTAGTATCATCTGCATACTTACTAATCCAATTTTCCACACCTTCATCCAGATCATTGATGTACATGACAAACAACAGTGGACCCAACACAGACCCCTGAGGCTCCCCACTCGTCACCGGCCTCCAACCTGACAAACAGCCATCCACCATTACTCTCTGGCATCTCCCATTCAGCCACTGTTGAATCCATCTTGCTACTCCACCATTAATACCCAACAATTGAATCTTCTTAACCAACCTTCCATGAGGAACCTTGTCAAAGGCCTTACTGAAGTCCATATAGACAACATCCACTGCTTTACCCTCATCAATTTCCCTAGTAACCTCTTCGAAAAATTCAAGAAGATTAGTCAAGCATGACCTTCCAGACACAAATCCATGTTGACTGTTCCTAATCAGACCCTGCTTATCCAGATGCTTATATATATTATCTTTAAGTATCCTTTCCATTAATTTGCCCACCACTGACGTCAAACTAACAGGTCTATAATTGCTAGGTTTACTCTTCGAACCCTTTTTAAACAACGGAACAACATGCGCAGTACGCCAATCCTCCGGCACTATTCCCGTTTCTAACTACAAAGGACATGGTCAGGAACACCGTCTGGGCCAGTTGCTTTTCGTGGGGTTACACTCAGGAAGGCTGATTTAACCTCTGCTACTGTCACCCTGGGGAGAGGCACACTGGAGTCTGAAAGGACCGCTGTCACCGCCCTGCTGGCCTTCTGCTCGAAGTGGGCATAGAAAGCATTCAGTTCATCATGTAGGGTCCTACTGTCACCAATGATGTTGCCTGAACTTGATTTGTATCCAGTTATCTTATTCAGACCTTGCCACGTTCTCCTTGTGCTCCAGTGATTATACTGGGAAGCAAGTTTGTACCGGTATTGTCTCTTGGAATCCTTTGTAGCTTTACGGATATCATATCGGGCCTTCTTTTGCTGCTCGGGGTCTTTTGACCTGTATGCATCTGACCTGGCCTTCACCTGATAATGTCCATGTTTTCCGTTTGGGGAACACTCGGATTGACGTCGTCCACTCACTTGCTGACGAAGCCAGTCGCAGCTGTGGCGTACTCGTTCAGATTAGCCGCAGAATCCCTGAATATGGACCCGTCCACTGAATCAGAGGAGTCGCGTGAGATATCATCCGTGTCCGTTGACCAGATGTTCACAACTCTCTTCATCGGAACCTTCTGCTTCAATTGTTGTTTGTAGGCAGGGAGCAGAAGCACAGCTCGGTGTTCAGATTTCCCGAAATGTATCCGAGGGACATCGTAATAGGGAACAATCCCAACGGGATTCCTTTGGCGAGCCTGGAAGTGGGAACAAATAGAATGTACTGAAGGGACACAGTGGCACAGGCCAATGCTCAGTAATGTTACTTGCTCCAGTTTGGCCATTTTATTGTTTATTTAGCTGGGTTGGTGGGTGTGTGTTCATGTGTGTTTCTCACACACGGCAGGAGTTATTTCATTGAGACCGTCAGGAGCACACATTAAGCTGGGAACAGCAGTAGACAGAAACAGGAAACCACAGAGTGAGACGTGAATTCTCATAAAGAGAAGAAGAAACATTCTCGGAAAGACGCAGGGCCCTCACCTAATTCTACGTTGTTTTGCCTTCTCCTGATTTCCCATTTGATGGCGCACTGCCCTATTTCCAAGGTAGACAAAATGCTGGAGAAACTGGGTGAGGCGGTATCTCTGGAGCGAAGGAATAGGCGACGTTTCGGGTCGAGACCTTTCTTCAGACTGATGTGGGGGTGCAGGGGGGGGGGGGGCTGGAATAAGAAAGGAAGAGACGGAGACAGTGGGGTGTGGATGAGCTGGGAAGGGGAGGGGGAAGAGTGAGAAAGCAAGGACTACCTGAAATTGGAGAAGTCAATGTTAATGCCGCTGGGGTGTAAACTACCCAAACGTAATATATGGTGCTGCTTCTCCAATTTGCGGTGGGACGCACTCTGGCCATGGAGGAGGCCCAGGACAGAAAGGTCGGATACGTAATGGGAGGGGGAGTTGAAGTGTTGTTTCCCAAATGTTGGGGGAGTCCAGATCCACGGGCAACAGTTTAAGAAATATGGGTAGGCCATTTTGGACTGAGATGAAGAAAAACGTTTTTATCCAGAGAGTTGTGAATCTGTGGAGTTCTCTGCCACAGAAGGCAGTGGAGGCCAATTCACTGGATGTTTTCAAGAGAGAGTTAGATTTAGCTTTTAAGGCAAACGGAATTAAGGGATTTTAGAAGAAAACAGGACGGGGTACTGATTTTGGATGATCAGCCATGATCATATTGAATGGCGGTGCTGGGTCGAAGAGCCGAATGCTCTACTCCTGCACTTATTTTGTATTGTTCTATGTTTCTATGTTTCATGTATATCAACGTATTGATTGAGATGATGCAAGGTATGTTTACTAACTTTACAAATAAATACTAAGGCAAGTGTGGTGGTAGATTGCCAAGATGGATATGACGAATGACGTTGGGATTTTGATCAGCTGGGAAAGTTGACGGTGGAAGAGCGTATGGCATTTAATTTGTATACTTGTGATTTGTTTTATTTTGGTTGTTCATGTCAGGTCTTTCTCAATGACATGTTCGACCCTGCGGAGTACTGTAGAGCAGGGAGATCGAGGAGTTCACGTCATATATCTCTGAATTTGGAGTCGTAGGTCGTTAAGGTGGTAATGAAGATTTTGGTACGGTGTCTTTCACTAGTTACGGCAGTAAGTGCAGATGATGGGACGTTATATTACAGTTTACAAGACGTTTGTGAGGCCGCGCCTGCTTGCAGTTCACATGCCGCCCACTGGATGTCCCCATCATTCAAAAGCTTGAGATTGCACAACAACCAGGAATTATTCTCCAGGTATAGATCAGTGTGTCATAGTTCAGGAGTCTAAAACAGAACTTTGAACAGCTCGCAACATACTTAATAATAAATTAAGTATTTTCTTTAAATAAAATGTTCTTTTCAACGAACGTACGTGGGTTCCAAATGATACCCAAACGTGGACAGTCCTTGAAGCACAATGAGGGTGACTATCTACATAATCTCAGAGAATATTACAGTCATACAATAACGATGCTATAAATGGAGTTATAGTCAAATTACCAACCAAGATATTTCGGAACCAGCAGTCCACGTCACGCAAAATGTCCAATCAATCTAGCCCAACTTGCCCACGATTGCTCCATAGCCTTCCAACCACTTCTATCCATACACTTGTTGAAATGTCTCTTATACATTGTAATCGAAGCCATCTCTTCAGCTTCCTCTTGCAGCCATTCCACCGCATCACAACTGCCTTTGTAAAAAGTGTTGCCTCTCAGTACCTTCTGAATCTATCCACTCTGGCGTCTTCCAGCTTTAGACTCCCCAGGCTTGGAAAAACGACAGGAACCGTCTACCGTTTCCTTGCCCCTGATGATGAAATATACCTCTGTAATGTCACCCATCAATCTCCTACTGTCCGGTGAAAACGTTCCAGCCTGTCCATGCTCTCCTTAAATCCCAAACTCTTCCGCCCCGGTAACAGTTTTATGATTCTTACCTGCGCCATTTTGAATTTCACGTATTCCTTCCATCGCTAGAAGACCAGAACTGCGCATTGTAATCCAAGTTTGGTCTCAAATATGATTTGTATAATTCGGGGGACCACCTGGAATAACAGTTCACTAAGTAACCGACCGGGTATTCACCTCTACCATCGTGTCGGTGGTCCACATAGCACCCAATGTCAACGCCAATCTGACTCTGGACAATTTATACTATGTCGTGTACTCTCTGTAAGCACCAGACCCTGATGCCCTGCTCATCATCTGCAGTGACTGCAATCAATCGTACTTCAGGAATGCACTGGAAACTAAAATCTGCACATCCCCTGCCTCACAATGGGCGTCAACATTCTGGGCTACACCACCATCTAGTATGTCCACGGTTCCAGCACAACAAACATGCTCTCAACGCCAGGAAGACCAAGGATCTGATTCTGGACTTCGGAGCAGGAAGGATGAAGTCCTACAAACCTGTCTAGATCGACTGGACGATGGTGGAGAGAGGCAAAAGCTGCACATTCCTGTGCATGGAAGTCTTTGAAGATCTTTCCTGGATCCAGAACATTGATGCAATTATAAGAGCTCTATTCCCTGAAAAGATCACGGCCATTCGGTATGTCGTCGAGTATTCTCTTGAACTTCCATCAAGAGCTCGCAGTCGGGAGAGGCCGAGTCGTGAGCTCCAACGTCGCGGAAGGTTCGATCAGCCCCCACGCGAGGTTCGATCGCCCGGAGCGGGGGAGATGGCATCCTTCCCCCCCCCCCCCCACCCAATGCGGGAGCAGATCGTCTCGATGCGGAGGGCCCCAACGCCGCCGGCTACGGGAGTCAAGATCATCCCGTCAACGGGGGCTCGAGTTTCACGACCGGGGAAGAACAAAAGGAAGAGACTTGAACTTTATTCCGCCTTCCATCATAGTGAGGAATGTGTAGGAGTCACTGTGGTGGATGTTCATGTTAAAATGTGTTTTTTTGAGTGATCTGCTACTTTTAATTGTATGACTGGCCTGGCAAATGAAATTCCTCGTAAGTTGTAAAACATACTTGGCGAACACAGTGTGATTCTGATTCTGATTCTGATTCTGATTCTGATTCTGATCTGCGTAGGTTTCTTTCCACACCGTGGTTTGTGGGTTAATTAGCTTGGTATAAGTGCCAATTGTCTCTAGTATGTAGGATATTGTTAATGTGCGGGGATCGCTGGTCGGGGCGGACTTGGTGGGGCGAAGGGTCAGAATCCTCGCTGTATCTCTAAACTAAACTAAAAGTAAACACGCCATTTTCCTTTAGTCTCCTCAGGACCCAGAGTCGGTTGTGTGTCTTTTGGATTTTGCTTTAACATGGATGGTCCACACTAAACCGTTGATCATTTCAGGCCAAATAACATTGAAGATCTCCATCAATTCCACTTCGACACCATTGATGGTGGTTGGGGCACGCTTCTGAGGTCAATAACTAGTTCTGGTGTCAGGGGTTATGGGGAGAAGGCAGGAGAATGAGGTTACGAGCGAGAGATCGATCAGCCATGATTGATGGGCGGAGCATACTTGGTGGGCCGAATGGTCTATTCCTGCTCCTATCACTGATGACGTTATGACTAAAGATTTCGTTTTAGGACAACTGTTGCTATTCAGTACCTTGTTCTTGCGTTTCTCTGTCCTTCTTGTACTACGTCTCGCTATTGTCCACCGTATTATCCATATTTATAGATGGGGTATAAAGGAATGAGGTAATGAGGTATAAACGTATTTGGTCGTAAGTCGTGGGTATATGGGAGCATAATAGGGGACTGAGAACGCATACTTATGGGTCGACTCTATTGATAATTATCTTGGAGGAGGTGTTGCACCTATCCACATTGATCATGGTCCGTGGGTCGGATCGTCGAGGAAACAGTGTCGGTGATGGGGCGGGGGGTGGGAGAGGGGATTGTGCTTCCTACTAGGTCCAGGAGATGGGGATGGGATAGGATGGTACTGCAGTATTGAAGGCGAAGCAATAGCCGATGACGCCGGAATTCTTGTTGTGGAGATGTTACAAAGATGTGTTTAGGGCCAGGGAGATGGCATCTTCTCTGGATCTACTGCGACGCTAGTGTTATTGGACGACAGCAACTAATGAATCTAGCATAGTTTTCCGCAGCATCGGGATTAAAGTAGTCTTCTTAAAGCAGGTGGGGGCATAATAATTGAGTGGCGAAAGGGTAAAGATGCATTTAAACCATTTATATCATAAGGGAGGGTCCAGTCATTGCCATTAATACCGCCTGTCTTCACTTTGCAGCCGGTTTTTAGCGGGCAAGTCTTGCCACTGATATTTCTATCGTTCTCTCGAGACTGCTGCCTGGTCCACAATTCTCTGTTGACATCCGTAATGGCTCTGCTAAGGTCGTGGATATATTTCTTGTACTGCTCAGGATCTTTTGTCTTGAACGTTGCAGACTTAGACTTCACCTAGAGTGGACATCCTGGTTTATCCGTGCTCTCCAATATGGAACACACTGTTGTATTATTTGATACACAGTCCTCGTTACACTTGCTGATGAAGTCTGTTACATCAATCGCATATTGATCTAGGTTAGCCGCAGAATCCCTGAATATGGACCAGGCCACCGGCTCATGGCCGTCTGTTATATATATGGTCCATGGCTATATATTGCCCCTGTTCTGGAGCACACCCGCGTCTCCATTCACACCTGTCCACACGTTCATATCCGCCCTGAGCGATGCGTGTCCATCGCTGCGTCGAATGTCTTTTGCATAAATAATTAATGTTGCGGGTTAGGGCGCTCATAACAATTAAATTATCCATAGAAACATAGAAACATAGAAAATAGGTGCAGGAGTAGGCCATTCGGCCCTTCGAGCCTGCACCGCCATTTGATATGATCATGGCTGATCATTCAACTCAGTATCCTGTACCTGCCTTCTCTCCATACCACCTGATCCCCTTAGCCACAAGGGCCACATCTAACTCCTTCTTAAATATAGCCAATGAACTGGCCTCAACTACCTTCTGTGGCAGAGAATTCCAGAGATTCACCACTCTCTGTGTGAAAAATGTTTTTCTCATCTCGGTCTTCCCCCTTATCCTTAAACTGTGACCCCTTGTTCTGGACTTCCCCAACATCGGGAACAATCTGCCTGCATCTAGCCTGTCCAACCCCTTAAGAATTTTGTACGTTTCTATAAGATCCCTCCTCAATCTTCTAAATTCAAGCGAGTACAAGCCGAGTCTATGCAGTCTTTCTTCATATGAAAGTCCTGACATCCCTGGAATCAGTTTGGTGAACCTTCTCTGTTCTCCCTCTATGGCAAGGATGTCTTTCCTAGGATTAGGAGACCAAAACTGTACGCAATACTCCAGGTGTGTTCTCACCAAGACCCTGTACAACTGCAGTAGAACCTCCCTGCTCCTATACTCAAATCCCTTTGCTATGAATGCTAATTCCCCGTTTTCTCTCTCCCTCCCTTCGCTTTCTTGATGGCCTGCTGCACCTGCATGCCTACTTTCAATGACCTGTGTACCCAGGTCTCGTTGCATCTCCCCTTTTCCTAATCGGCCACCATTCAGATAACAGGCTACTTTCCTGTTTTTGCCAACAAAGTGGATAACCTCACATTTATCCACATTATACTGCATCTGCCATGCATTTTCCCACTCACCCAATCTATCCAAGTCACCTTGCAGCCTCCTAGCATCCTCCTCACAGCTAACACTGCCCCCCAGCTTAGTGTCATCCGCAAACTTGGAGATGTTGCATTCAATTCCCTCGTCCAAATCATTAATATATATTGTAAATAGCTGGAGTCCCAGCACTGAACCTTGCGATACCCCATTAGTCACTGCCTGCCATTCTGAAAAGGACCCGTTTACTCCTACTCTTTGCTTCCTGTCTGCCAGCCAGTTCTCTATCCACATCAATACTGAACCCCCAATACAGTGTGCTTTAAGGTTGTACATTAATCTCTTATGTGGGGCCTTGTCGAAAACCTTCTGAAAGTCCAGATATAACACATCCACTGGTCCTCCCTTATCCACTCTACTAGTTACATCTTCGAAAAATTCTATAAGATTCGTCAGACATGATTTACCTTTCGTAAATCCATGCTGACTTTGTCCAATGATTTCACCACTTTCCAAATGTGCTGCTATCCCATCTTTAATAACTGACTATCGCAGTTTCCGCACTACCGATGTTAGACTAACTGGTCTGTAATTCCCCGTTTTCTCTCCCACTCCCTTTGTATAAAGTGGGGTTACATTAGCTACCCTCCAATCCTCAGGAACTAATCCAGAATCTAAAGAGTTTTCAAAAATTATCACTAATGCATTCACTATTTCTGGGGCTACTTCCTTAAGTACTCTGGGATGCAGCCTATCTGGCCCTGGGGATTTATCGGCCTTTAATCCATTAAATTTACCTAACACCACTTCCCGGCTAACCTGGATTTCACTCAGTTCCATCTCATTTGACCCCCGGTCCCCTGCTATTTCCGGCAGATTATTTATGTCTTCCATAGTGAAGACAGAACCAAAGTAGTTATTCAATTGGTCTCCCATGTCCTTGTTCCCCATGATCAATTCACCTGTTTCTGACTGCAAGGGACCTACATTTGTTTTAATTTGTTCTCTTCACATATCAATAAAACCCTTTGCAGTCAGTTTTTATTTTCCCCCTGCCAGTTTTCTTTCATAATCTATTTTCCCTTTCCTAATTAATCCATCTTTCCTCCTCTGCTGGACTCTGAATTTCTCCCAGTCCTCTGGTAGGCTGCTTTTTCTGGCTAATTTGTATGCTTCATTTTTGTTTTGATACTATTCCAGATTACCCTTGTTATCCACTACCTTCCGTGATTTATTCTTTTGCCAAACTGGGATGAACAATTGTTGTAGTTCATCCATGCAGTATTTAAATGCCTTCCATTGCATATCCACCGTCAACCCTTTAAGAATCAATTGCTAGTCTATCTTGGCCAATTCACGTCTCATACCCTCAAAGTTACCTTTCTTTAAGTTCAGAACCCTTGTTTCTGAATTAATTATGTCACTCTCCATCCTAATGAAGAACTCAACCATATTATGGTCACTCTTGCGCAAGGGGCCACGCACTAACCCTTCTTTATTACTCAATGCCCAGTCTAGAATAGCCTGCTCTCTCATTGGCTTCACGATTGCTCTTCCTTCATCGTTGTCACGTCAACCAAGAGTGTTATCAAGTTTCATCATACCATTTATGAACATAACGAAGCCACACAGAATACAACATGTAGTGCAAAGAGGAACATACTGGAATTCAGATGCCGTGATAGCTAAAGTGCGTATTAAACAAGTCAATTAATTCAGAGATCGGATTTACAGTTACAGTTTATGAGGTCCATCATTGGTCTGATAATATCGGGAAAAGATATATTCCTGGATGTTGTGGTACGTGATTTCAAGCCCTTGTGCTCGCTGACCGACGGGAGAGGGCAAGGAAGGAGTGGCCAGGGCGCGAGTGACCCTTGATCATGTTGGCTGCTGTTCAGAGGCAGTCTGAAGGGTAGATTGAGTAGATGGCGGTTGATAGGGAGGGGGAAGACGTGACGTATGTGATGGACTGGAATATATCTTCAACTCCCTGCAATTTCTTACGGTCTTCAACAAATGTGGTGGCAAACCAAACTGTGATGCTTCCCGATAGGTTGCTTTCCACTGCGCATCTGTCGGAATTGGTAAGACTCGTTGAATACATGCCGATTGTCCTTGGTTTTCTGAGGAGCTCGTGGCGTTTTCGTGTTTTCTTGGAAGTGGCGTCAGTGATTCAACCAAGACAAATGATTTGGACACTAGGGGCGCTGCACTGACGATAGCCTCTGCCTACAGCCTGTTTGTTTTTCAATCTGTTTTTTATTTTTAGTCAGTTTAAAGTTTGTTTTTGGGGGGAATCTTTGAGTTTTCTATGTGGGGGAGGGTGGTAGGGTAAGGGGGAAACTGTTTCCCAGTCACTTCCTGGCGGGGACGCGACTATTTCTCTGAGTCGCGTCCTCGCCCCCTCCTCGCGGCCGACCACCTGGATCGGAGCGGCCTTTCCTGCCGGGGACCAGGAACCGGACCAGAGCTACAACATGGCGGCGCAGCGCTGGATTCACCGCGGGGCGGGCGATACCGACCTGGATCGCCGTTTGGAGCTCCGAAGCGTTGGGCCGCTGCTCCAACATTGTGGAGCTGAGGTTTGGGAGAGCTTCCAACGCGGGCGGCGCTGACCAACATGAGGGCTCGTGGAGGCGTCGACCACGGGTGAGCATTGGGGAACATTAGAGGAAGAGACTGACTTTGGTGCCTTCCCTCACAGTGGGAAACTTTGATTCTGCTGTGTGGGGATGTTTTATGTTGAATTCTATCAACTCTATGTTTAGGTATGTTACAAAACTTACCTTCAGTCGCGCTGTAATTCTGCCACTGGCCGTGTGCGCGATTTTGGCGCCTTTAAGGGGGGGCGGGGTTAAAACGCTGGTTTCTCCTCCCTTGTACTGGTTAATATTTTGTTGGAGTACAAGCCTTGGCTGACAAATCGTTCCTAGTGGCGATTTATGTATTTTTTATTTTTATTAAATCGTCAATGTCAGCGCTAGAGTAATTTTAAAAGCAGCTCCTGAAGCGTCAACGCCGATAACGGGGACAGATTTCACACACGGGACAGGTAAACGAAAGTGGTTTCTTTAAATGTATAAAAGTGCTTCTTAAGAAGCCTTTAATTCACATTTTTTCATGCGACACGGTGATTTTATTCCCCGAATTAACGGCAGTATTTTTCATGCCAATACGGGGTTAAATTCACCACAAATGAACGTTCCAAAAGTTCGCGTTCCAGAAATCCACTCACAAGATGAATTAAATGCCCATTAATTTACATGTATTAAACATTCAATTCCTTCCATTTGGCCTGTAAATTCATGAAAATTAGATTTAAAATTATGTTATATTGTGAATTATTGTGTGAATGTCATTTGGACAGGCTATTTAAAAATGTTAATCTATTCTTAAGAAATTGATAGATGTTTAGATCTAGTAATTGAATTTTGTAATTAGCTACAATTAGGTAACTAACTAATTATATGCTTTACTTTCATGTCTTCGAAGTAAGATTGTTTCATATTTGTTTCAGAATGCTTCAATCTATAATAACTGAAATTTCTTTCAGTTATCATAATTTTTAAGAAAGTTATGGGCTTTTAACTGTCCTCGATCACAGCTTTTGTGTTAAGTCAATGGAAAAGCAATAGGGAACTAGCTGCTAATTTCTGAGTATGATAATGGCCATAACTTTTTTAATACTGAAGATATGAAAGTGAATTAAGTGTCAAATTAAACTTCTTTTTATGCTTTATCTGATGGGATAAATTGCAGACTTTATTTTTTAAATCTCAAAATTTTGTAACATTGCTACTATGTTGTGTTCTTTATTTTTACTGTATGGCTGTATGGCGATTACATTTCACTGTACCAACTGGCACATGTGACAAATAAATGGATCTTGTATCTTGTATTATTGCTGATATTTTCTCCAAAAGACTGGATGCTCTCTCACTTACCTTATGCTCTTTGAGGAGATTTTCACTTGAAGTGATGTAGCTGGCTAGATAGCAAGCACGATAGTTAGATAGCAATCTGGCTCTCCAGATATATAGTTAGCTATATATCTAGCAATATAGTTATCTAACGAGCTATCTAACTATCTAACTACTACCGCTAGCCAGATATCTAGCACAATAACTAATCTAGCAATCTAGCTAACTATAGCCACGAGCTCTCTAGATACCTAGTCAACTATCCAGCCTTCTACTCATCGAGCCATCTAGCCATTTAACCATCGCGATAGTTAGCTAGAACGGCAGATATCCGGGCATTTATCATAGATAGCTCGATAGCTATACAGTGTTGTACACCTATCTCGTACTCCAGCTATCTAGCTATCAATCAAGGGTTCCAGCCGTCTGACCGTCCAGCCGGCTCGCCGTCCATCCATCCAGCTAGCAGGTTACTTAGCTATCTAGCTACCTAGCTAGCCAGCAATCTAGGTACCTAGCTTCCCAGTTATCTAGCTAGTTGGCTAGTTATCTGGCTATCTACCTTTCTAGATATCTATCTGTCTAGCTATCTACACAGATATGTAGCTATCTAGCTATCTATCCAGCTAGTTCGCTATCTATCTGTCTAGCTATCTACATAGATATGTAGCTACCTGGCTAGCCAGTAATCTAACTATCTAGCTATCTAGCGAGTTAGCTATCTAGCTGTCCAGTTATCCAGCTTGTTGGCTAGTTATCTAGCAATCTAACTTTCTAGCTATCTATCTGTCTAGCTATCTACACCGATATGTAGGTAGACAAAAGTGCTGGAGAAACTCAACGGGTGCAGCAGCATCTGTGGAACGAAGGAAACAGGCAATGTATCGGGCCGAAACCCTTCTTCAGAAGAAGCGTTTCTGTCTGAAGAAGGGTTTCGACCCGAAACCTTGCCTATTTCCTTCACTCCATAGATGCTGCTGCACTCGCTGAGTTTCTCCAGCACTTTTGTCTACCGTCGATTCTCCAGCATATGCAGTTGCCTTCAATTCCCTCATCCAGCTCATTAATATAAATTGTAAATAGCTGGGATCCCAGCACCGAGCCTTGCGGCACTCCACTCGCCACTGCCTGCCATTCTGAAAAGGACCCGTTCACTCCTACTCTTTGCTTCCGGTCTGCCAACCAATTTTCTTTCCATGTCAACACCCTACCCCCAATACCATGTGCTCTAATTTTAGTCACCAATCTCCCGTGCGGGACCTTATCAAAGGCTTTCTGAAAGTCTAGATACACTACATCCACTGGCACCCCTTCATCCATTTTACTTGTCACATCCTCAAAATATTGCAGAAGATTAGTCAAGCATAATTAATGGACTAATCCTTTTACTGCTATCCAAATGCCCCCTTATTACCACTTTACTAATTGACTCCAGCATGTTTCCCACCACCGAAGTCAGGCTAACTGGTCTGTAATTCCCTGTTTTCTCTCTCGCTCCTTTCTTGAAAAGTGGGATAACATTGGCTATCCTCCAATCCACAGGAACTGATACTGAATCTATTGAACATTGGAAAATGATCACCAATGCGTCCACTATTTCTAGAGCCACCTCCCTGAGGACCCTGGGATGCAGACCATCAGGCCCAGGGGATTTATCATCCTCCCATTAGCCTACTCAATACTATTTCTCGCCTAATGAAAATTTCTTTCAGTTCCTCTACCCCCTTAGATCCTCTGTCCTCCAATACATCTGGGTGATTGTTGTGTCTTCCTTAGTGAAGACAGATCCGAAGTACCTATTCAACTCTTCTGCCATTTCCTTGCTCCCCATAATAATTTCACCCGTGTCTGCCTTCAAGGAACCCACATTTGACTTTGCTACTCTTTTTCCCTTAACATATCTAAAGAAGCTTTTTACTCCCCTTAGAATCTTTCTTCCTGTTTGGAATGAAATGATCCTGCGTCTCCCGGATTATGCCCAGAAATTTCTGCCATTGCTGTTCCACCGTCATTCCTGCTAGGATCCCTTTCCAGTCTACTTTGACCAGCTCCCCTCTCATGCCTTCATTGTCCTCTTTGTTCAACTGCATCACTGCCACTTCAGATTTAACGTTCTCCTTCTGAAATTGCAGATTAAAACTAATCATATTATGATCACTACCTCCAAGCGGTTCCTTTACCTTGAGTTCTCTTATCATATCTGGTTCATTGGACAACACTAAATGTCGGAAATGTCACCTATTCCGCTCTGTGATCGATGCTTTCGTCCGTCTGTCTGCGCATCGCTCGCCCTGCGTACCCCCCCATTTCCATCACTGGAGGAGGCGGTGGGGAAAGGATGCAGGTGGAAAATTGTAATTGGTGGAGAGGTGGAATATTGTGTTGGGGGACCTGTGAGAATTATGTAACGCACACATATATATATTTCTTAGGTACCCAAAAATGCTGGAGAAACTCAGCGGGTGCAGCAGCATCTATGGAGCGAAGGAAATAGGTAACGTTTCGGGCCGAAACCCTTCTTCAGACTGATAGGGGGTGGGGAGAAGAAAGGAAAAAAGGAAAAATGCGGAGGAGGAGCCCGAGGGCTGGGGGAGGGGAGGAGACAACCAGAGGGCTGATGAAGGGGAGGGGACAGCAAGGGCTAGCAGAATTGGGAGAATTCAATGTTCAAGCCCCCAGGATGTAGACTGCCCAAGCGGAATATGAGGTGCATTTCCTCCAATTTACGGTGTATATATTTCTTGTTTCTTATTATAAACACATATATATATATTCATTATAAATCATATAACACATATATATTTCTCCAGTTTCTTTCTTGTTTTATTTGTGTCTAATTATTTTTATTTATAATAAAAATTAAAATTGTCTTTCTTTCATTCAACCTGTGTCCCTGTATCAAAGGCTAATATTGTGTATGTGGCTGTAGTGAGGAGTCTGAAAGTGACGGGGAGAAGAGACAAGAGCCCCGGTAGTGGGGAGGTGGGGGGTCCATCATTGTGGCTGTCTGGCAGCAACTCCACCGCTGCGTATGCGCCACCATCATCGCCCCCCCCCCCCCCCTCCCCCCCCGCCGTCACTCACCGTTGTCGTCATCGCCGCTGGAGGAAGGCAGGCAGCGCCTTACGTCATTTCCGGGCTCAGTCACTTCCGTCTAGTCCCCCCCCCCCCCCCCCGGGAGGGTCCGCGCTGCCCCCGTGGTCTGGTTGAGCCGCGCGTATTGTTCCCCCCCCCCCCCCCCCTCCCGTGGTCTGTCTGTCTGTCTCCGGGCCGGTCCTCCAGGCGGTTGGTGACGTGGAGCGGGAACAAGATCAAGATCAACCGGCGCTGACACCACGGACCCTGGTGAGTGAAAGACAAAGACAGAGACACACACACACACACACACACACAGAGAGAGAGAGAGAGACAGAGAGAGAGAGAGAGAGAGAGAGAGAGAGAGAGAGAGAGAGAGACAGAGAGACAGAGAGAGAGAGAGAGAGAGAGATTAACGCAGTGGAAAGGAAGGACATTAGCTTGGAGGATGTGGAATCTGCACCGCCATTCAATATGATCATGGCTGATCATCCAACTCAGTATCCCGTACCTGCCTTCTCTCCATACCCTCTGATCCCTTTAGCCACAAGGGCCACATCTAACTCCCTCTTAAATATAGCCAATGAACTGGCCTCAACTACCCTCTGTGGCAGAGAGTTCCAGAGATTCACCACTCTCTGTGTGAAAACGTTTTTCCTCATCTCGGTCCCAAAGGATTTCCCCCTTATCCTTAAGCTGCGACCCCTTGTCCTGGACTTCCCCAACATCGGGAACAATCTTCCTGCATCTAGCCTGTCCAACCCCGTAAGAATTTTGTACGTTTCTATAAGATCCCCTCTCAATCTCCTGAATTCTAGAGAGTATAAACCAAGTCTATCCAGTCTTTCTTCATAAGACAGTCCTGACATCCCAGGAATCAGTCTGGTGAACCTTCTCTGCACTCCCTCTATGGCAATAATGTCCTTCCTCAGATTTGGAGACCAAAACTGTACGCAATACTCCAGGTGTGGTCTCACCAAGACCCTGTACAACTGCAGTAGAACCTCCCTGCTCCTATACTCAAATCCTTTTGCTATGAAAGCTAACATACCATTCGCTTTCTTCACTGCCTGCTGCACCTGCATGCCTACTTTCAATGACTGGTGTACCATGACACCCAGGTCTCGCTGCATCTCCCCTTTTCCTAGTCGGCCACCATTTAGATAATAGTCTGCTTTCCTGTTTTTGCCACCAAAATGGATAACCTCACATTTATCCACATTATACTGCATCTGCCAAACATTTGCCCACTCACCCAGCCTATCCAAGTCACCTTGCAGTCTCCTAGCATCCTCCTCACAGCTAACACTGCCCCCCAGCTTAGTGTCATCTGCAAACTTGGAGATATTGCCTTCAATTCCCTCATCCAGATCATTAATATATATTGTAAATAGCTGGGGTCCCAGCACTGAGCCTTGCGGTACCCCACTAGTCACTGCCTGCCATTGTGAAAAGGACCCGTTTACTCCTACTCTTTGCTTCCTTTTTGCCAGCCAGTTCTCTATCCACATCAATACTGAACCCCCAATGCCATGTGCTTTAAGTTTGTATACTAATCTCTTATGTGGGACCTTGTCGAAAGCCTTCTGGAAGTCCAGATACACCACATCCACTGGTTCTCCCCTATCCACGCTACTAGTTACATCCTCGAAAAATTCTATAAGATTCGTCAGACATGATTTACCTTTCGTAAATCCATGCTGACTTTGTCCAATGATTTCACCACTTTCCAAATGTGCTGCTATCCCATCTTTAATAACTGACTCTATCAGTTTCCCCACTACCGATGTTAGACTAACTGGTCTATAATTCCCCGTTTTCTCTCGACTTGGATAGGCTGGGTGAGTGGGCAAATGTTTGGCAGATGCAGTTTAATGAGGACAAATGTGAGGTTATCCACTTTGGTGGCAAAAACAGGAAAGCAGGCTATTATCTAAATGGTGGCCGATTAGGAAAAGGGGAGATGCAGCGAGACCTGGGTGTCATTGTACACCAGTCATTGAAAGTAGGCATGCAGGTGCAGCAGGCAGTGAAGAAAGCGAATGGTATGTTAGCTTTCATAGCAAAAGGATTTGAGTATAGGAGCAGGGAGGTTCTACTGCAGTTGTACAGGGTCTTGGTGAGACCACACCTGGAGTATTGCGTACAGTTTTGGTCTCCAAATCTGAAGAAGGACATTATAGCCATAGAGGGAGTGCAGAGAAGGTTCACCAGACTGATTCCTGGGATGTCAGGACTTTCATATGAAGAAAGACTGGATAGACTTGGCTTATACTCGCTAGAATTTAGGAGATTGAGAGGGGATCTTATAGAAACGTACGAAATTCTTATGGGGTTGGACAGGCTAGATGCAGGAAGATTGTTCCCGATGTTGGGGAAGTCCAGGACAAGGGGTCACAGCTTAAGGATAAGGGGGAAATCCTTTAAGACCGAGATGAGAAAAAACATTTTCACACAGAGAGTGGTGAATCTCTGGAACTCTCTGCCACAGAGGGTAGTTGAGGCCAGTTCATTGGCTATATATAAGAGGGAGTTAGATGTGGCCCTTGTCGCTAAAGGGATCAGGGGGTATGGAGAGAAGGCAGGTACGGGATACTGAGTTGGATGATCAGCCATGATCGTATTGAATGGCGGTGCAGGCTCGAAGGGCCGAATGGCCTACTCCTGCACCTATTTTCTATGTATCTATGTAGCTATGAGAGAGAGACAGACAGAGAGAGAGAGAATGAGAGAGACAGAGAGAGGCAGAGAGACAGAGAGAGAGAGGGACAGAGAGAGAGAGAGAGACAGAGAGAGAGAGATATATTGAGGGGGCAGAGAGAGAGGGACAGAGAGAGAGAGAGAGAGAGAGAGGGACAGAGGGTGACAGAGACAGAGAGAGAGAGAGAGAGAGAGAGACAGAGACAGAGAGAGAGAATGAGAGGGACGGAGAGAGACACAGAGAGAGAGAGAGAGAGAGACAGAGAAAGAGAGAGATAGAGAGACAGAGAGAGAGAGGGACAGAGAGAGAGAGCGAGAGAGAGACAGAGAGAGAGAGAGAGAGATATTGAGAGAGAGAGAGAGATATTGAGAGAGAGAGAGAGAGAGAGAGAGAGAGAGAGAGAGAGACACCGAGAGAGAGAGACAGAGAGAGAGAGACAGAGACAGAGAGAGAGAGAGAGAGACAGAGAGAGAGAGACAGACAGAGAGAGACACACAGACACCGAGAGAGAGAGAGAGACAGAGAGAGAGAAAGAAAGAGAGAGAGACAGACAGAGAGAGAGATTAACGCAGTGGAAAGGAAGGACATTAGCTTGGAGGATGTGGAATCGGTATGGGTAGAGCTGCGAAACACTAAGGGGCAGAGAACGCTGGTGGGTCTTGTGTACAGGCCACCTAGCAGTAGTAGTGAAGTTGGGGATGGCATCAAACAGGAAATTAGAAATGCGTGCAACAAAGGCAAAACAGTTATAATGGGTGACTTCAATTTACATATAGATTGGGTGAATCAAATTGGCAGGGGTGCTGAAGAAGAGGATTTCTTGAAATGTATGCGGGATAGTTATCTAAACCAACATGTAGAGGAACCAACAAGAGAGCAGGCTATTCTAGACTGGGTATTGAGTAATGAGGAAGGGTTAGTTAGCAGTCTTATTGTGCGTGCCCCCTTGGGCAAGAGGGACCATAATATGGTTGCTCTTCATTAGAAACATAGAAATTAGGTGCAGGAGTAGGCCATTCGGCCCTTCGAGCCTGCACCGCCATTCAATATGATCATGGCTGATCATCCAACTCAGTATCTCATACCTGCCTTCTCTCCATACCCTCTGACCCCTTTAGCCACAAGGGCCACATCTAACTCCCTCTTAAATATAGCCAATGAACTGGCCTCAACTACCCTCTGTGGCAGAGAGTTCCAGAGATTCACCACTCTCTGTGTGAAAAAAGTTCTTCTCATCTCGGTTTTAAAGGATTTCCCCCTTATCCTTAAGCTGTGACCCCTTGTCCTGGACTTCCCCAACGTTGGGAGCAATCTTCCTGCATCTAGCCTGTCCAACCCCTTAAGAATTTTGTAAGTTTCTATAAGATCCCCTCTCAATCTCCTAAATTCTAGAGAGTATAAACCGTCTATCCAGTCTTTCTTCATAAGACAGTCCTGACATCCCAGGAATCAGTCTGGTGAACCTTCTCTGTACTCCCTCTATGGCAATAATGTCCTTCCTCAGATTTGGAGACCAAAACTGTACGCAATACTCCAGGTGTGGTCTCACCAAGACCCTGTACAACTGCAGTAGAACCTCCCTGCTCCTATACTCAAATCCTTTTGCTATGAAAGCTAACATACCATTCGCTTTCTTCACTGCCTGCTGCACCTGCATGCCTACTTTCAATGACTGGTGTACCATGACACCCAGGTCTCGCTGCATCTCCCCTTTTCCTAGTCGGCCACCATTTAGATAATAGTCTGCTTTCCTGTTTTTGCCACCCAAATGGATAACCTCACATTTATCCACATTATACTGCATCTGCCAAACATTTGCCCACTCACCCAGCCTATCCAAGTCACCTTGCAGTCTCCTAGCATCCTCCTCACAGCTAACACTGCCCCCCAGCTTAGTGTCATCTGCAAACTTGGAGATATTGCCTTCAATTCCCTCATCCAGATCATTAATATATATTGTAAATAGCTGGGGTCCCAGCACTGAGCCTTGCGGTACCCCACTAGTCACTGCCTGCCATTGTGAAAAGGACCCGTTTACTCCTATTCTTTGCTTTCTTTTTGCCAGCCAGTTCTCTATCCACATCAATACTGAACCCCCAATGCCATGTGCTTTAGGTTTCTATACTAATCTCTTATGTGGGACCTTGTCGAAAGCCTTCTGGAAGTCCAGATACACCACATCCACTGGTTCTCCCCTATCCACGCTACTAGTTACATCCTCGAAAAATTCTATAAGATTCGTCAGACATGATTTACCTTTCGTAAATCCATGCTGACTTTGTCCAATGATTTCACCACTTTCCAAATGTGCTGCTATCCCATCTTTAATAACTGACTCTATCAGTTTCCCCACTACCGATGTTAGACTAACTGGTCTATAATTCCCCGTTTTCTCTCGACTTGGATAGGCTGGGTGAGTGGGCAAATGTTTGGCAGATGCAGTATAATGTGGACAAATGTGAGGTTATCCACTTTGGTGGCAAAAACAGGAAAGCAGGCTATTATCTAAATGGTGGCCGATTAGGAAAAGGGGAGATGCAGCGAGACCTGGGTGTCATTGTACACCAGTCATTGAAAGTAGGCATGCAGGTGCAGCAGGCAGTGAAGAAAGCAAATGGTATGTTAGCTTTCATAGCAAAAGGATTTGAGTATAGGAGCAGGGAGGTTCTACTGCAGTTGTACAGGGTCTTGGTGAGACCACACCTGGAGTATTGCGTACAGTTTTGGTCTCCAAATCTGAAGAAGGACATTATAGCCATAGAGGGAGTGCAGAGAAGGTTCACCAGACTGATTCCTGGGATGTCAGGACTTTCATATGAAGAAAGACTGGATAGACTTGGCTTATACTCGCTAGAATTTAGTAGATTGAGAGGGGATCTTTTAGAAACGTACGAAATTCTTATGGGGTTGGACAGGCTAGATGCAGGAAGATTGTTCCCGATGTTGGGGAAGTCCAGGACAAGGGGTCACAGCTTAAGGATGAGGGGGAAATCCTTTAAGACCGAGATGAGAAAAAACATTATCACACAGAGAGTGGTGAATCTCTGGAACTCTCTGCCACAGAGGGTAGTTGAGGCCAGTTCATTGGCTATATATAAGAGGGAGTTAGATGTGGCCCTTGTCGCTAAAGGGATCAGGGGGTATGGAGAGAAGGCAGGTACGGGATACTGAGTTGGATGATCAGCCATGATCGTATTGAATGGCGGTGCAGGCTCGAAGGGCCAAATGGCCTACTCCTGCACCTATTTTCTATGTATCTATGTATCTATGAGAGAGAGACAGACAGAGAGAGAGAGAATGAGAGAGACAGAGAGAGACAGAGAGAGGCAGAGAGACAGAGAGAGAGAGGGACAGAGAGAGAGAGAGAGACAGAGAGAGAGAGATATATTGAGGGGGCAGAGAGGGAGAGGGACAGAGGGTGACAGAGACACAGAGAGAGAGAGAGAGAGAGAGAGAGAGACAGAGAGAGAGAATGAGAGGGACAGAGAGAGACACAGAGAGAGAGACACAGAGAGAGAGAGAGAGAGAGACAGAGAAAGAGAGAGATAGAGAGAGAGAGAGAGGGACAGAGAGAGAGAGCGAGAGAGAGACAGAGAGAGAGAGAGAGAGAGAGAGAGAGAGACAGAGAGCGAGACACAGAGACAGAGAGAGAGACAGAGACAGAGAGAGAGAGAGAGACAGAGAGAGAGAGACAGACAGAGAGACACACAGACACAGAGAGAGAGAGACAGAGAGAGAGAAAGAAAGAGAGAGAGACAGACAGAGAGACAGACAGAGAGAGAGATTAACGCAGTGGGAAAGGAGGGACATTAGCTTGGAGGATGTGGAATCGGTATGGGTAGAGCTGCGAAACACTAAGGGGCAGAGAACGCTGGTGGGTGTTGTGTACAGGCCACCTAGCAGTAGTAGTGAAGTTGGGGATGGCATCAAACAGGAAATTAGAAATGCGTGCAACAAAGGCAAAACAGTTATAATGGGTGACTTCAATTTACATATAGATTGGGTGAATCAAATTGGCAGGGGTGCTGAGGAAGAAGATTTCTTGGAATGTATGCGGGATAGTTATCTAAACCAACATGTAGAGGAACCAACAAGAGAGCAGGCTATTCTAGACTGGGTATTGAGTAATGAGGAAGGGTTAGTTAGCAGTCTTATTGTGCGTGCCCCCTTGGGCAAGAGGGACCATAATATGGTTGTTCTTCATTAGAAACATAGAAATTAGGTGCAGGAGTAGGACATTCGGCCCTTCGAGCCTGCACCGCCATTCAATATGATCATGGCTGATCATCCAACTCAGTATCCCGTACCTGCCTTCTCTCCATACCCTCTGATCCCTTTAGCCACAAGGGCCACATCTAACTCCCTCTTAAATATAGCCAATGAACTGGCCTCAACTACCCTCTGTGGCAGAGAGTTCCAGAGATTCACCACTCTTTGTGTGAAAAAAGTTCTTCTCATCTCGGTTTTAAAGTATTTCCCCCTTATCCTTAAGCTGTGACCCCTTGTCCTGGACTTCCCCAACGTCGGGAGCAATCTTCCTGCATCTAGCCTGTCCAACCCCTTAAGAATTTTGTAAGTTTCTATAAGAACCCCTCTCAATCTCCTAAATTCTAGAGAGTATAAACCAAGTCTATCCAGTCTTTCTTCATAAGACAGTCCTGACATCCCAGGAATCAGTCTGGTGAACCTTCTCTGCACTCCCTCTATGGCAATAATGTCCTTCCTCAGATTTGGAGACCAAAACTGTACGCAATACTCCAGGTGTGGTCTCGCCAAGACCCTGTACAACTGCAGTAGAACCTCCCTGCTCCTATACTCAAATCCTTTTGCTATGAAAGCTAACATACCATTCGCTTTCTTCACTGCCTGCTGCACCTGCATGCCTACTTTCAATGACTGGTGTACCATGACACCCAGGTCTCGCTGCATCTCCCCTTTTCCTAGTCGGCCACCATTTAGATAATAGTCTGCTTTCCTGTTTTTGCCACCAAAATGGATAACCTCACATTTATCCACATTATACTGCATCTGCCAAACATTTGCCCACTCACCCAGCCTATCCAAGTCACCTTGCAGTCTCCTAGCATCCTCCTCACAGCTAACACTGCCCCCCAGCTTAGTGTCATCTGCAAACTTGGAGATATTGCCTTCAATTCCCTCATCCAGATCATTAATATATATTGTAAATAGCTGGGGTCCCAGCACTGAGCCTTGCGGTACCCCACTAGTCACTGCCTGCCATTGTGAAAAGGACCCGTTTACTCCTACTCTTTGCTTCCTTTTTGCCAGCCAGTTCTCTATCCACATCAATACTGAACCCCCAATGCCATGTGCTTTAAGTTTGTATACTAATCTCTTATGTGGGACCTTGTCGAAAGCCTTCTGGAAGTCCAGATACACCACATCCACTGGTTCGCCCCTATCCACGCTACTAGTTACATCCTCGAAAAATTCTATAAGATTCGTCAGACATGATTTACCTTTCGTAAATCCATGCTGACTTTGTCCAATGATTTCACCACTTTCCAAATGTGCTGCTATCCCATCTTTAATAACTGACTCTATCAGTTTCCCCACTACCGATGTTAGACTAACTGGTCTATAATTCCCCGTTTTCTCTCGA